>PVIJ01017692.1:0-28663 GCA_004024925.1 Scalopus aquaticus | reverse complement strand
GCGGCGAGAGGGTTCACCAGAGACAGAGCGGGTAGCAGAACAGGCAGATCAGAAATACACTGCTGAGGGGAGCAGCGGGCGAGGCAGGAGAGGTCTGCCGCACCATGTGGGAATCTCCCCGGCCGGGCGTCGAACTCGCGCCGCCGCTGCCAACAGCTCCACAGCGCAGCGCCCAACCGCTGTGCCACCGGGGAGGCCCAGGAAAGAGCTTTAACAGAAACTCCCACCATCAAAAATGCAGGGTCCATCAGCACGCTCCCACCCACGCTCCACAAAGAGAACCCCATGCCTAATGCTTTCGATGGCATAGGCAACCTGAGAAAACAGAAACTGAAGCTGCTGTGTGAGTGAGGGCAAGACACTAATGTATTGAATACTGTCTCTGTAGTGAACTTGGCCTACATTGTTTTACTGAACCTGCTTGATTAACACTGGGTACGGCTTTTCCAGAAGTAATCTGGTCTCCTATTTGAGAACCAGATCAGTTTTGCCTCTCACAAGCAAAGTAGCATTTGTGAAGTTATTTATTCTAAGTATTGATTTTCTCCCTTATTGCTAATTCACAGGTTTGCTCTGAGGCCTAGTGAAAAAAAAACCTTCGTAGGTTTTAATTACCAGAAAGACCCTCTCACAACCCCGTACCTCTGGCCTATGCCCCAGCTTGTATGCATAAATAAATAAATCTTTAAAAAAAAAAAGAAGAAGCCAACAAAGTTCTGGGTTTTGCTATGATGACTACAATGTGCCTTTTAATTTTTCACATTTTTTATCACATTCTTTCCCCAAAGATTGTTTGGTATACTCTGCTTTGCTGATGCTTAAAACATATTCTCTACCTATGGAAAAAGTATTACTTTGCTTTTCAGGTATCCATCCCAAAGCTTTTCAGAAGTGGCACTAAATATATAAACATCAAAGACTTTCTAAAAACAACATTTACAGGAAGATAATGATCTCTTCCAAGCATTTATACCACTAGTATTCCACATGGTATACCTGTTTCTCACATGAGAGAAATGGTAGGAAATGCAAAACTATTTTTTGTGTGAAAGTGTATAAGTCTACTATTTATGAATCAAAATATTTGAAAAGTGCCCATCCATAAAAGAGTTTAAATAAATTGTGGTATATTGACATGACGGAAAGCTATGCAACCATTTAAAAGAAACATTTTTTTAAAACCCTCTATACATATACTAATATGGAAAATTTTCAGAATATATTATTAGATTAAAAACAGTATGCACAGATTGCAGGTCATAAAGAAACACTGGAAAGATACACAGAGAAACCAACAAGGTAGTTATCGAAGTGATGAGAGGGTGGATAAAGTAGTAAACAGGTAGAAGCAAGATTATAAGACCTACCTTTTAATTGTGCTATGATTTTTTTAACTATAGGAACATGCTACTTATTCAAAACAAAAAAGCTTTTAATTTAGAAAAATCTTTCAAACAAATGTAAATGCCACAGAGAGTAGATTTGTAGTTCTCCTCTGACTAAAGAGATCTTTGGAATATGCCAATATACAGGGCAAATCTTAGGGCTGTTGACCTTGCCTTGAGGGTTCTCCAGGTGCAGAAGCCCTCAGCTATCACCTTCACTGGATGATAAGAAATAAAACCTTAAGATATACTAGATATGCAAGCTGGTCAAAAAGTCTTACTAAAACAGTTTTCAATAATCAATTCACAAAAATTATTTTCTAAGAATATTTGAGTTTCCTTTGTCATTTTTCCAGTCACTTACCAGTTTTTTTATACCTGAATTTAGAATTCATCCCTTAGTATTTCATTTGTCGTTGCCCAATTAGGACTCTATCTTGTTGAATCATTCAATTTTAAGACTGAAAAATCTAGGAATCTTGGCTGGATTTCTGTCAAACTGGCAGCTACCTTGCTTATTGTCGTTGTAAATTGCTCTCACATGTAACCAACCCAGCTATAATACTAGAACACAGAAATCATGTCATCTTTGTTAACTCTGCGTCTCAAACAATCAGAAATGGCATGGAGTGTATGTAACTCTGATACTTCCTATTTCACCGCTAAGTTCCAAGTAAGATATAGAATATGGGTTTTCTTTTTATTCCCTACCTCCTGTCTTCTGTATTTACTACCCTGGTTTTTGCTCTCTACATTCAAAAAATTCTACCTTTAAAACATGTTAACAAAATTACTTGGCCAAATTAAAAATCATTTTCTACTTCAGAGTTCTACTGACACTAAAAGAATAATACTTATCACCACCTCTATCCCTAAATTCTCAGTGATGGTATTTTTCCTTTGAGCTCAATGATTAAGAAAGGATTGAGAAAAATGGTTTACTTGAAAACAGTGTGTTCCCTCCAGTATTCTCTTTAAAAGTAATGATAGCAATATGAAAACATACACAACAATCCTTGAGAGCTGACCTACCTTGATAAAGCCTGACTTTCTCCCTGCCTTTAGTAATGCATTTTGTAAAATCTGAGACTTGAAGAGAAAGTCACTAAGACACACAAAATCAAGAAATAAGAGACATGGTGCATTGAACTTCTGCATTTAGAAAACTAGATACAACTAGTTATTAGATAAACCAGAATGTAACCCAGGTTGATGTGAGTGGTCGCAATTATTATTAAAACATCGCTCATTAAAATATGTGAGGATTACATTGAGTGAAAGAGCCAGGCCAAAAGAGGAGCGTACTGTATATAAGTCCATGTATACGCAATCCAAGAACAGAAAAAACTAATCTGTGGTGATAAAAATCAGAACAGTGGTTGACTTTTGAGGGTGGAGGTTGACTGGAAGGCAGCAAAGGGATTTTCTGAGCTGATAGAAATGTTCTGTATCTCACTTGGGAGACTTTGTCAAAATTCATCTAACTATACATTTAAGATCTCTGCATTTCACTCTGTAAATTTTAAAAATGCTTATGTAAAGAATCTCAAGTTCAGAATAATATGTAAAAACTATTAGTAGGCTAGCCACAGTGCTTCCTGTTGAGGTAGACTGGTCCTGCCTCAATACAGATAACTGCCACACTGCCATCAGCCTTCATTCAAATCAAGATAAATCAGAAAAAAGGATTCATTCTCTGCCTTTGGACATACTCTCCCATGATATTCACTGGCAAATATTCACAACGTTCACAGCTAATGGTAGGTAAACTTCCATTCAATCCTGACCAAATGATGGCAAAAGCTAAGGTAGTAGAATTAAATTCACGTAGCTACTCTGAAGCTGATGATGATAGGCAACAAACTGACTTCAAATGAATTGATCACTTCAAGAATGAACCCATTACATATTCCAAAACCTTAAATGACTTGGCTATTTTTCTATCAAAGATCTTTACACTATAGGTTTACCAACACTTTCTCAATATAATGCTAGACCTTGAAAGAGGAAAGAATAAGAAAGCAAGAATGTTTATCTTCTGTCTTTAGACTATCCAAAAAGAGATTTGATTTATTTTCACCCAAGGAAACAGTTTGAAGCTACAGTATGTGTAGTATCAAAAAATGACCATCAATACAACCAGTAATAATAACTTCTGTTCCTGTAAAATTGATCATCCATTTACCATCCTTTGAAGGTTCAATAATGGTCAGTACAAATGAAAATAAAAGGCTCAAGTGCATTTCGAGGGGCACTTAATGATATGAAGTGCAAAGTTCTATCTGCTTAAGTAGACAGAATCTGCCAGAGAAGGGACATTACATTCTTCTTTTACCTATTAAGAAAAAAAGATCCCAACACATTAAACATTTTTTCATAAAGTATCAAAGACTTTATGCAGCTAACCAAATGTATGTATATATATATTCAGCAGTTACACACACATAGATACATACACACATAATTAATGCATCTATAGTTCGTGAACACCAATCAGAATAATGCATATGTAGTCTGTGAACATGAATTAAACCGATACAATAAGACTCCAGAAAAGATGCCTTGACTTTGTCCAGCTGAATATCTGATTCAAGACACATGCTCTAAGGGAGCAAAATACTTTCTGCGTTGGCCTTGCTCTCCCTCCTTTGTCTATCACTACCATAAGGCTGTACAAACCCTCTTTCTTCGTACTGAAGAAGAGACGACTGCAAGAGTAAAAAAGGAGAGCAAGCAAGGGCCCCACAGAAATACAAAACCACCAATAGTTGTGTTATTTTAAATTGTCATATACATTAAAATTGTCTCTAGCCTTGGTCTTGTGCTATGTTTATTATGTAACAAGTAATATCTTAAGTCCTAGGAATATGTGACTTATTATGTATTTAGAAATATCTTAAATCCTTATGGTCTCATCCACAGTGGTGTGGACATTGGTAAAGCAGCAACATGGTGTGATCGCAAAGGATCACAAATGTTGAAGCCAGAAAATCTTTGTTTGAATGCTTCCTTGGCCAATTAAAATCTGTGTGAAAATTTTTATAGCATCTATAGGTTGTTTTCATCATCCATAGTGGAATAATAGCTACATTTAAAAATATAAAGATATGAAAAATTGTATATGCTATATGTGTGTGTACATTTATATATGTGCATACATTTATATATAGTTATATGTATCTGTCTTATACATGTGTATATAGTACAAGTACATACATGTCTATCAATCAAGGACCCAGTATTTACTTGACTATTTTAGTGCATTATATCGCATATATATTCACAGCATTTTAGTAAAAAATAAATATATCTCCATTTGAGCTAAAAGGTTCCAGGAAGTAACTGGGAATAGTAAATGAATATTCTCCTTACCTGCAACCAACCACTAGGAATAATGAACTAAATATTCAAGTAATTCTAAATGCACATTAATTATGCATTTTGAGATTTAGTTTTAAGTGTTTTCAAAAATATTGGCAAATAAAGCTTTTATGAATACTTATTATCAGGAGATCATCCCCCAGGGATCTTTCTGAATTGGATGCTGGGTGGCTGGAAGATTGCAGGACAAAATCCAGTGGCGTGCCAAGGCCCTTGGATGGAAACACCTTCCCAAAGCAAAGGGAACTCAAGGAAAGAGCAACACTGGTGCCAAGTTGAACATAAGTCCTAGAATTGGGTAGGGGAATAAAAGACTAAGAACATTAGGTTTCTCCCCATCATTCTCACCAGCACTTACAGGGCTAACTTTCCTTATTAGACCACACCCAGCTGGGACAACATAATCTCCCAGCAACTGTCACTGTAGCACTGACAGACACGTTAGTCTAGTTGGATTATGTTCCCATTGGGGAAAACTACATCTGAATTCAACTTATGGGCTATGGGTCAGGTTCACAGAGAGAAAATAAGCTAAGAGTGACCTGTGGATGGGGACTTTAGGCTGGCACTGTGAGCTACTGTGGCTTCCACATCTGCGTGTAAAATGTAAAATGGAATCAGTGTGCTTTATACCCGCACTTTCCTGCCCCATAAATGATAGAGAAGATCCTTTTTTGTGCTAGTTGCTTGCACTATTCCCTTAGCATGTTCAAGACCAAAAAAATAGCAAAAAGAGAAAAGAAAATCACAGTTTTAGTTAAAAATTTAATAGCCGCCATGTACTCAGAGAGATCATTTCTCAGGACAACTCCATAACCTCCCTGACACAGTCAGTAAACACTGCTTTTGAAAGAAACAAGCTATTAGCCTGCTACTAAGCTCTTGCTGAAACTGAATTCTTGACCTGTAAGCTTGTGACTTTCTGGGCTGTGCATCACCCTTTTGGGGTTAGTCAATTCTAACTTGACAACTGTCAAGGTGAGAACACCCTTCACAGGCCTCCCTAGTCAAACAGAAATGGTAGATTCAAAAGTGAGGGCACCCATCTCTAGCAGCATTTTGGTTTTCTATGAAAAAGTGGGGCCTTCCTGGTGCCTAGGTGTTAAGTCTCAGCACTACCACTGCGAGGGCCCACCATGATGGTCTGAGTTCGATCCCTGGTCCACACGGCGCAGCAGACCTCTCCTGTCTCACCTGCTGCTCCCCTTAGCAGTGTATTTTTGTAGATCCGCCTGTTCTGCTCCTCACTCTGTCTCTGGTGATTCCTCTCACCCTCCCCCCCACATCCTCACACCTCTGGCCTACACCCCAGTTCTTCTACACAAAAATAAATCAATAAAATCTTTAAAGAGGGAAAAAAAAAAAGTGGCAGCTACCCTTTTGTGGACCTCCCTTACCTCATGCTGCCATAGGACACAAAACCAATAGCTCAATGAGGTCTTCTTCATGGAAGTTTCCTTAAGTGTTTGGTCCTAACTAAGTGATTTGGCTAAGTTCAAAGTTGATGATGTCCACTGCCCAGTCTCAATGCCAGCTCTGGAAGACTGGTTAGGACTTGTCATTACTGAGGCAAACTGAAAACCATCATCTTTGCCTTAGGCAATGCTTCTAAGAACCAGGGAGGTGGTTATATTTTTACTGCCATGTGGTATGTGGGCAGGCCTGAGCATCTGGTCTGGCACCTGGGGGCTACACACTGTAAAGACAGTCCTCTTAGGGCCAGCTAACTATAAAAATCAATCATGGCTGTCAATCAGATAATCTGAGTCACTCAGGTAGATGCCTTTGTAAGCATCCATTTTCTAATGAGACTAAATCAAACTTCTGATCAAGCCTGCACTCTCCAGATAGTCACTACTGTTACCTGGCTCCATGAGCATTTGACACAGTGACATCACCACTATCCGGGATGGTACACAAGTAAAAGAATGAAATATTTTTGGTATAGATGCCAGACTCGTGCCTGCTGACAAAAGTTGACCCATTTGTCTTTCGATGAAGGAAACCACTGTACTCAACTGGCATTGTCCTTACCTGTCCCTTGAAAACTAGCTGCATTAGACTTCAACCCACTCTTGAGACTGCTATTGATACTTGACCACAGCTGACACAGATTATGTTGCTTCTGTTCCAGTATAACCAGATAACTTTGATCACATTATTAAGGCCCTTCGAATCAAACTGTATGTTTTCAGCTTTCTAAACCATTTAGTCTAAAATATGTGCCTTTTGTCTCAATGGTCCAATTCAACAGTGGGCCAAAGTCAAGGTATTTAATGGGTATCCCGTGCACCAAACCGTTCACAGACATTTGATTCGGTAGAGCCCTGGAACAGCCTTTTCAAAAATCAACACAGGGGCCTCCCTAGTGGCACAGGGGAGTAAGTCTCAGCACTATGAAGTTATCCACAGCCACTGCAGCATGAGTTCGATCCCCAGCCAGGGAGCTTCCCACATGGCACAGCAGACATCTCCTATCTCGCCCACTGCTCCCCTGAGCAATGCGTTTCAGTAAGTCTGCCTGTTCTGCTCCCCACTCTGTCTCTGGTAAATCCTTTCACACACCCCCCATACCCCAACTCTTGTATGCTTTTCACTCCACAACTTTCACCTCCTTACAATCACACATTAGTCAGAGATGGGTCACTGAATGTTGCTCCCCACAAAAAGGTTTCATCTCCTTTTGGCTGATTCTGGGTGATGATCAGAAAAGAGTGGTTATAGATACTGTTATATATACTGTTTTGAGAATATAGAACTCCACCTATTACTGGGCATGATACTTTTTTCTTTACTCTAACAGTAACCTTAGACTAATCTACCTGCTACATGCTTCCGATGGCAACCAAGCCAAAACATGGCTTTATCTGTTTCGTTCACTGAGACATGCTAAGCTCCTAGAATAGTGCCTGGCATAGAATCAACTCTTAACAAAGATATACTAAATTATTGAGTCAATAGTATATGAATACTATAAAATATCATATGACCTTAGTTCTTTAAAATGGTTAAAATAGTTTAATATGTTGATACATTCAGATCTAATTTATTCATTTTTAACTCCTAATACTTTTCCTTGTAAAAATAAACCAGTTTTCACTTCCTCCACTGCTGGACAGTTTGCATGTATCAACATAGAAAAATCTTAATATCATAATTTTTGAAAAAAATCAAATTTCTGGATATATAAATATGTATTTTCAAAATGCACAGAATAAAGACTAAGTTCTGGGTAGTAGTTAACTCTGGAAAGAAAGAAGAAGGGATTTGGAGATGAAGGGACGGTAAATTTATAACTTCTTATTTCTTTTGTCAAAAAAGAGAGATTAAGCAAAGAACATGATATTTCCAAAGTGGATGTGCTTATAAGGATTTCTAGTGGGTTTAATTTTGTGTGGAGGTTTTTTGCCTTTTTTTTTATTGGGGGAGCCAATGACTGAGAAAGAGAAGATGGTCTTAGGCCTCCTTGGTGTCACAATGAGTTAAGTTGCAGCATTGGACACTGTTCAGAGCCACAGCAGCACGAGTTTGATACCCGGCCAGGGAGATTCCCACACGGCACAGCAGACTTCTCCTACCTCACCCGCTCTGCTCCCCTCAGCGATGTATTTCAGCTGATCTGCCTGTTCTGCTCCCCACTCTGTCTCTGGTGGATCCTCTCACCACCCCCACACATCTGGCCTACACCCCAGCTTGTATGCATAAATAATTTTTTTAAAAAGAAGTCAAATTAAAAAAAAAAAGAGAGAGAGAGAGAGAAAATGGTTTTTGCAGTCACTCATGACCAACAGACATGACTGAGAGACGGTTATGGTGGTTATGTCTTTGTTCTTCTCTTCAATAAGCAAATAATTATTAAATCCTGGATGCAGTATTTTAGGTTCTTTGGAAAATAAAATATCCTGTTGTCAAAGCATTTTGAAACTATAATATCATGAAAAATTAGAAATCTTATCTGGCGTGTGGCAAAGAACCATGCCAATCAGTCCCTACTGGACAGGAATCCAAGCAAGCATCTTGGCTGGGTTCCTCCCATCTCCTGCCAACTGAACCAAGTAGTTTGTAGATGGCAAATAGTTTCCACTAACAGTTTCCACACCGATGGTATGAGAAGTAATATCAAATTGGAGCTCTAAATAAATATAAAATAATTGGAATTTTGATAGTGAATTTAATACAATGTAATAGATGTTAACTTACAGTGATGCAAACATGAAACTTACAAAATGTTAAAATACAATGTAACTTCAATAAAAAATTAAATATTGATCCTTCCTGGTGGTGCAAGTTGTTAAGTCTCAGCACTATGAAGCTATCCGCAGACATTTTAGCATGAGTTCATCCCCGGCCAGAGAGCTTCCACATGGCACAGCAGAACTCTCCTGTCTCACCTGCTGCTCCCCTCAGCAGTGTTTTTCAGTGGATCCACCTGTTCTGCTCCCCACTCTGTTTTGGTGAATCCTCTCACCACCACCACCACCACCCCCACCGCCCCCGCACACACCTCTGGCCTACAGTCCAGTTCTTGTATGCATAAATAAATCACTCTTTTTTAAAATTATATAAGTATATACTGTATATAAATATATATAAGTATATACTGCAAAGTTAAACAAGAAAAATGGGTCTCCCTGGTGGCGCAGCGGTTAAGCGCTGCGCTGTGGAGATGGCAGCAGCAGCGATGCGAGTTCGTCGCCCAGCCGGGGAGAATCCTACATGGTGCGGCCCGCTGCTCCCCTCAGCAGTGTATTTCTGATCTGCCTGTTCTGCTCCCCACTCTGTCTCTGGTGAAGTCTCTCACCACCCCACATCTCTGGCCTGTACCCCAGCTTGTATGTATAAATAAATCTTTAAAAAAAAAAAGTTAAACAAGAAAGGAACTGCGATAACTACAAAAAAACAAAGCTTTTTAGTGTACAAAATGTTATGTTATTTTCTTCTATTTCAGTTAAATGAGTGATATTTTTCCAAAAACAAAGGTATCTGACTAAGGAAATCTTATCTGCTCTATATTAATGACTGCACTGTTGTTTCTTATGCTTGGTTTTGTCTCTTTGTACTACTACTGATTATTTCCACTGTGTTTCAATTCAGCATTCTAGAACCGAATTTTAAATTATGAGGGCAGTGATTCAGGGGTCTGTGAAACACTGCATTCCCAGAATGACATGTTTTTCTGTTGTGTTTATTTTACATAGAAAGAAATTAATTTGCCAAGTGGAGGCAGAGAAGTTATTTTAACCCAGCTTGCACTGCAAATCCCTTTGGGCACACCTAGTGTATGTTCCTTTTATTCAGCACCCGTGAACAGCGGGAGCTCCTTTTCTTCTTCAGAAATGTCAAAAGGAGGAGGGGCAAGCTGGATATTGTGACACTAGTCTACGTTGATGTAATATTGAGTCACTCCGCTACGTGTTTCTGGAAGCTCCGTAACAATGTGGAATGTTATCCTGTGTTTTTCCCTCCTGTGTTTCTGAAGTCTGTGTGTGCGCACACACAAGTGTGTGGTGACACAGATAACTGTTTGGATAGGTCTTGAAGTTAAAACCCTCACTTTATAGTCTTGGTATCACTAGTTTTACAGTTGTTTCTCTTCCTTGTTTAAGGAAATTGCATTTTAAATAAAGATACCATCAGGACCATGTAGTAACACTGCAGTTACATCTTCTGATCAAAATGACAAGACTCAACAATGAGCTGGAATCCAGCCTTAATGAATCAAAAACATGGCAAGCAAGAGCCTGATGCAAGCAGTCTTGAGTTAAAACTCAGAACTGGGACAGTATTTTTCAAATGTAGGAAATTAACTGAAGATGTCCAGATGTACATAACGTGTAATCATAGCCCTGGTTCCAGAAAGACAAGTGGAAAGCATGGCTCTATTAAAACCACAAAATGTCCTCAGGTGAAAAAGTCATCAAGCCTTCATGGACCTTCCCTCTCCTCCAAGTCTTGACTACGCAATGGTGCTTTGGAGAGCTTAAGCAGAAGACTTGTCTCGAATGCTTGTGAAGAGCCACTCAACAAAGCACTTGACAGTGATTTGGGGGCCACCCAGCACTTTCTCTCGGCCACCCTACCTAGACCTGCTTGACACTTGTGCTTCAGGTCATTCAGACATATGTGGCTAGAAATATAAATATCTTTGTCCATTTCACTCATTTGTTCCAAGAAACAAATCCATGTCACAGTAATAATAATTACTATAATTATTATATATTATATGATATATAATCATATGTAGCACATAATTATTGCATTAATATAATTAATATTATAACAATAATAAACACTAAGTGCTTACTGATTCCACACAATAAGTGTTTTTACACATATTAACTCACTGAATCCTCACAACACACTACGAAGTAGTGTAAGATATAAGGATAATGGTGCCTCCAGACATCTCCAGTTAATTTCCTACATTTCAAAAATACAATTTCAGGACCTCCCTGGGGGTGTATGGGGTTAAGTCTCAGCCTATGAAGCTATCAGCAGCCACTGCAGCATGAGTTTGATCCCCAGCCGGGGAGCTTCCCACAGGGCACAGCAGCCCTCTCCTGTCTCACCCGCTGCTCCCCTCAGCAGTGTATTTCAGTCACTCCACCTGTCCTACTCCCCACTCTGTCTCTGGTGAGTCCTCTCACCCCCACACCTCTAGCTTACACCCCAATTCTTGTATGCATAAATAAATAAATATTTTTTTAAAAGTACAATTTCAGTTTTGAGTTTTACCTCAAGACTGCTTGCACTAGCCTGTATGCTTGCCACATCTTTGATTGAGGCGAGAAACACTAAGGCACAGAGGAGTTAAGAAACTTGCTACAAAGTCACCCAGTTGGTAAGTCAAGAAGCCCAGACTTGAATGATATTGTCTGAGTGTGTAACACTTAACCTGTAATGCTGGGAATCGATGCACTGGCCCTTTCTAGAGGTCTGACACACGCCCTCACTGAGGTTCACTCTAAAAAGTTAAGAATTTTAGGTACTATATTAGATCAGGGTGAAACTTTACAAATCAGTGGAATTATATGCAAATCTTCATCATTTGCACAGGCACCAGTCAGGACCCATGCTGCCACAAACTAGCTAATCTCCAGGACTCTTTCTGAAGTTCACCTAAAAATGGAACTGGGCTTCCTTGGTGGTGCAAGAGGTTAATCTCAGCATTATGAAGCTTTCAGCAGCCACTGCAGCACGAGTTCAATTCCTGGCCAGGGAGCTGACCCGCATGGTGCAGCAGACCTCTCCTGTCTCACCTGCTGCTCCCCTCAGCAGTGTACTTCAGTCAGTCTGCCTGTTCTGCTCACCACACTGTCTCTGTTGAATTCTCTCACCCCTACACACCTCTGGCCTACACCCCAGCTTGCATATGCATAAATAAATAATGTTTAAAAAAACTGAATTTAGGAGATAGGAAATGTTATGGATAGTAACAGTTATCTTCAAGTAAACTTCCAGAACCCATATATCTGTAATAAAAGACAAACCAGAAAATACCTAAGATGTCCTACAAGATTTGAAGGGGAAATCCGTATGGCAAATGTACTTATTCAAGGCACTGTTTAGGCAAAGCCTGTGTCAGTTTCGGTCTTTATGACAAGGCATGGATAACTAATAAAAGTAGCTAAAGTGTCAAATATGGTGCACAATGCAAATCAAAAAGGGGAAATGTGAGAGTCAATGTTTGGACAATTGATATAAAAAAAATATGGGTACAATATGGCAGAAGGTGATAGAAGGTGGCCTCCCCTATGAGTGCAATATGCTCAATGAAAGAATGTTTTATCTGCGCATGTCAACAGTCAGCCTAATCTGAAAACCCAACCATCAAGTGCCAGATGAGGAGTGCAAAAATGCCAAGAAACACATCAAGAGGTAAAGTGAGCCAATAAAAAAACTTCCATCTTGTGGCAGTTTTATGAAAAGCATTTACATAGAAATCAAGGACTAATAATGAGAGCATACAAATTACTGTAGAAAATGATGATTAGTGATAATAATTGTTCAAGAAAACATGTGTGTCACCTGCCTCTAAATGGTAATTTACATTTGATTAATGAATAATTCAATTCCTGAGGCTTAGGACAGATCCTGCTGTTGGCACTAACTAGTTTGCTAGTCAGACCAAAGGGGGAAAGCTGCAACTGAATAGCCCCCCTGGACGACCACTCCCCACAAGCAATTCCTTCATTGTCACTCTCTGCCTGTTTATACTGGGGAAGGCCTAAACATCTCCAGCTCTCTTCCCTTCTCTCTCTCGTCACTTGTCTTCATGCCTGTTTGTTCATCTTGCTCACCTTCAAAGTCTAAATAAACAGATGGCTCATAACTCCCAAGCTTTCAAATGCTTAAAGGTTTAGTGTATAGAATGTGCAAGACTTTGAAAGAAAACATACAAGATCTGCCCTTGGCAAATTAGCAGGAGGAATTGTCTGAATATTGAAACACAGTACCCAGAAAGATATTTCATTCTGTTTCTCTGCAAACTCATATTCTGAAAAATAAAATGCCCAGGAGTGCAGTGATAGATATTATGTTTTAAAATTAATACCAAGGTATTAATGGAACAGAAATGTTACTATCACCAATCTTCCCAAATGAGAGATGTCAGGATATCACCTTCGAAGGAAAAGAGTTATTATTTAAAGAAAAAAGGAAATAGAACTGCTCTTGGCTGAATGTGTCTACTCAAAACTCACAAGTTGAAACTTAATCCTCAAAATGATGAAATATGGAGGCAGGGCCGCTAGGAGGTGATTAGATCACGAAGGCAGACCCCTCTTGAATGAAATTAGTGACCTTATAAAAGAGACCCAAGAGACATCCCTTATCCCTTCTGCTTTGTGAGGCTATAGTGAAAAGACTATAATCTATGAACCAAGAAGTGGATCCTCACCAGACACTGAATTTGTTTGGGTCTTGGAAATCCCAGCCTCTGGAAATGTGAGAAAGGAATTTTTATTGGTTATAGGCCACCCAGTCTGTAGCATTTTGTTACAGCAGCCTGAAGGGACTGAGACAAGTCTCAAACTTACGATTTTCAATATATTTGAGTGGGAAGTTTCCACACTTCTTATTATTCTTAATGAAGGGTTTATATGACATTTTTATTTGAATGAGCACAAATTAACTTAGCAAAAATCAGCTATCAATTCTCCATAAAATATCTCTGCTACTGGTAAGCTATAGAAATATTTAGAAAAATTTGTTTATTGGTCTAACTTGTGGTGTGAGGTTGCTTTAGCAAAAGCTACTTTGTTTTAAGCAACATTTCCTGTATCTTCCCAAAGAGACAGAGAAAACAAGAATGAAGGAGAAATAGTATAGAAACAGGAAAAAGTGGGCTTCCCTGGTGGCGCAAAGGGTTAAGTCTCAGCACTATGAAGCTATCCACAGCCACTGAAGCTCAAATTCGATCCCCAGCCAGGGAGCTAACCCACATGGCACAACAGACATCTCCAATCTGACCCACTGCTCCCCTTGTCTGTTCTAATCCCCATTCTGTCTGGTGAATCCTCTCACTCCCCCCGCCCCCCGCATATCTCTGGCCTACACCCCAGCTCTTGTATGCATAAATAATAAATAAATCTTTAAAAAAGAAAAAAAGAGAAAAAAAAGGAAGGGAGTGTACTAGAAGTATTCTGTATCCAACTGTCAAAAGCACTGAGGAGGGCCTCCCTGGTGGCGCAGCGGTTAAGCGCTGCGCTGTGGAGCTGTCAGCAGCGGCGATGCGAGTTCGACTCCCGGCCCACACCTCTGGCCTGTACCCCAGCTTGTATGTATAAATAAATAAAATCTTTAAAAAAAAAAAAGCACTGAGGAAATTTTACTTGACTTAAGATATATCCATGGAGACTCACAGATTAGATATCATGGAAAAATCACTTTGTTGTTAAATATTAAGTTCTCAAAGTTTATGAATAAGCCAAGGTTTCCTACATATTCCTAGGATTTCAAGGACTCTGCCTTTAAAATTAATTATACTTTCTCATTTCTGGCTTGGAAAATTCATCATCAGAAAGTGTTTCCTTTACTTTCTAATTCAATAAATGTAAATATCTCTAGGAGGCAGCCAATGTAAATCTTATCTTTTAGTATGAAACTTAATCATTCTTTTCTACAAATGATTCAAGAACACGTAGAACCCTATACATACAACACCTGAAGAAGGAGGGGAAGGAAAGCAAAAGGAGTAAGGATTAGGTGCACTGCAGTTAATTTTCCCTGACTTTGTAGTTTTGCAGAAAAAGATGATGAATGCACCTCGCTGCTCTAACCTGTCTGGGGAAGAACCTTGTCAGTTGTTTCTGTATGCAAACACCAGCCACAGAGTAGCCATTCTCTGGATGTCTGCTAAATTAATGAAAAATGAATACAAGTGTTCACCAGTTAATATGTTCTTCATACTTTATATAATCTACCTACCCAATGTGATCCTTTGCCTCTAGAAAATCGACTTCTGAAGACATGACATTTATAACCATGTATTTTCCAATTTGTTTCTCTTCAGCATTAATTTCTAAACCAAGTTTTACCATCCCCCAAACCATTTTAGTTTGGAATGTGTATGTTTTCTTCAAAAAGCAAACCTGAATAAGCACTTTTTGGTGCATATTCTAATGAAGGATGGTTAATGATAGAGCTATCCAAAATCTGATCCACAGCACAGGTAAGCCCATGTAGCCATTCATTCCATACTTACTGATTAACTGTCATG
Source organism: Scalopus aquaticus (assembly GCA_004024925.1). Lineage (NCBI taxonomy): Eukaryota > Metazoa > Chordata > Mammalia > Eulipotyphla > Talpidae > Scalopus > Scalopus aquaticus. The sequence continues at coordinate 13,177 of PVIJ01017692.1, read as the reverse complement.
TAGAGAATAAGGAAGGCAAAATCTCTGACCTATTAGAGTTTCTATACTCGTAAAGGAGAAGTAGACCCCCCAAAATTGTAACCAAATATAGAAACAGCTCCCTCAGAATATTGAAGATTATATTTTTTTAAATATAAATTTGCAGAGACAGACTGATGGGATAGTGAGTTTGGCCTAAGAATGTTTCCTGAAAATGCAATGAGAAGGGTGTAGTCATGTTAATTTCTGGGAGAAGCGTTCCAGGGATAAGGAACAGCAATTGTAAAGGCTATGAGGAAAGTGTTCTGGTAACAGAAATGAGGTGAGTGTGGTTTTGACATAGGAGGAAAGTAATCTTTTTAACACAACCTCCAATGTTTAAATTGTCATTGAGTATTCTTTTAAAATTAATGACTAAGAGTTAGAAACTGGTCTTCCAAACTGCCCTTATTCTTTTTGCCATTTTCTTAGTGACCTTGGGCTCCAGAGATGTAGGACATGACTCTTCTCCTAATAAATTTTTTGACAGTTCTCATCATGAATATAAGCATGAAACCAGGCCAGTCTTAGCAGGGGGAGCCTATATAGTTGACTATGCAGCCACCACTTGAAATTAGACAACAAAATCAAGAGCATTCCCTCCAACACATTCATTAGAATTCACATCTGAACTGGGAGACTTGAAGAGATTATGGCCTAGTTTGGATATTGACACATTATAATCATCAATACATTCATGTGCATTCACTTTAGCATATGAACCATCATTGCCAAGGAAGGCAAAGAGGTGGACTTTGAAGGACTAGAAGTAGAAAAGAGAGCTAGCTAGCTTGGGTAGGTGAAGGAGAAAAGCAGAAAAAAACTCAATAATGATAAGTCATGAAGACAAAACTATTTCACACTCAAAATCTCAGCCATCCTAAAAGAGAGCCCTAGAGTATTTGTACATGAAAGTACAAATGCTTCCTTGCCGTACTAGAATATACGAGACTACAAAGCAAATAAACATTCTTTCCTAGGCTATGATAAAGTTCAAGGCCCTTGTGTGTGGTGTGATTGTGCCCCTTGTGTGTGCTAATTGTCTGACCAGATCGTGTGCCTCCCTTTCATTTTGAAAGTGGCAATGCCAAATGCCTCATACTGGTAACTTTGAAATGTCATTGTTTAATACGATGGTATCATCTATTTTAATTTGACATTAACCTAATGGTAAATTTATTATAACAATGAAGCAGCATCTTAGAAAATAGCTACTATGCAAGACCTTCTTTAGGAAGGCATACTGCCACAGACAGAAATGGTATTCAATCTGACATATTTTTTTGTATTTTTTTCAAAAAGAATATTTGGAAAAAAACAACCTAGTGACACTAATTTTCTAATATGTCCCAAAAATAGATTTCAAGGACAAAAAGGATATAGAAGAGGAGAAAGAAAAAAGGAAGGGTGGTGATAAGAAAGAAATAGGGAAGAAAAAATGAAAAGGGGGAAGAAAAGAATCCAAGTTATATTGTAGGAAGTGATTTTATTTAAATAAGTACATAATCTCCCAGATGAATACTTTACATGCATATTTTAATACATTTATTTAAAAATTTTTAAATTTACTTTATTATCACATGTCTTAATACAGAGAGGATAAATCTCTTTATAATTTATAATTTTATCTCTTTTGTTCTAAATCAGATGCACTAAATACAAAGAAAACTTAAGTTCAAAATTTAAAAATCTTTGATTACAAAGATTCTCCACATGAAAACTAGTAAAATTAAAAGCAATGTTATAAACCAAGAAGTTCCTTTAGGACATGGCTTAATTTTCTGTATGTTGGCATTATTACCAACAACTTTTGTGGGACTAGCTTCTTTGTAATTTTTATTCCTGTAATTTCATTTCCCTCTTTATATCATTCCACTACATCTCTCACTATTCTAACTTCAGATTTTAAAAAGAAACCACCAAAGAGGGTGGCAAAATATCTAAGTTTCTTGTAGAGGTATGAGGGAATGACCAAAAAAAGAGAGTGCCAGAACGATCATCATCCAGATTTGACTGTCCCTGGGAAAGCACTGAATTGGGTGGAATGCAATCCTGGTTCATGCCCCACCCTAGCTACCCACAACTTGTAATTCTGCTGCAAACCACACCTTTTCCTTTTAATGGACAATCAAGAGTCAAGGTTGGAGAGTACTTGAGGGTGATGACCTCACCTGAAAACTGGCTGACCTCTGCTAGCAATTTCCAGTAGGTGTGCTCAAACTGTCTCTGTAACTAGCGAGTTCTGAACCTTTGTGAAAGTCAGTTAAGGTGTCTGCACCAGTTTTCATATGGGAAGGAAAGGAGAGAGGAAGAAAGGAAGAGCAAGAAGAAAAAACTCTGATACTGTAATTGTGGGGCTTTATGAGAGAAAAATAAAGCATTTACTCAATTCCTAATGCTTTAAGATTATTAAATTACTTACAATAATTTAGTAACTTAGAGTTAAATACTTCCCAGGTATTTTTTAATCAACAGAAGTAAAAATAAAGTCTAGTAACAAATGTTTTTTCCATCAACAGAAGTATATGGGCTGGTACATTCTATTTTATGCAGAGTTGTGTAGTTTTTTTTAATTAACGGGGAGGGGGTTGCGGTCTGGGGGAGCAAGAAGAGATCTATGGGGTTGGAGGAATCGCTTTAAGAAGAATAAGTCTCCTTAGAGTCATCTAGAGCAGAAAGGGAACTGAGACTAAGAGATTATCAGTTGCCCCTGCTGGCAGTGGCGAGGGAGAAGTGCTCCCCAGGACCTCGCCTTTACTGACCCACCCCACACTTCTCTCCACCCGGCGTCTTGGCGGGGTGGGGGGGCGGGGGGGGAGGTATATTGAGTCCTCAGAGCCCCGTCCTAGCTACAAAAATGTGTTGGTTCCGATAGGCTCAGCCCAAAGCTCAGCATCCCCAAACAGTCCTAAATGTGTTTTTGATCCTCACTGTGGAGTTCCTCTCTGTTGTTTTGCTAGAGCAGCTCCGGGGATGGGCAGGAAAAAGCATATGGAAGATATGAAACAGGTCGAAGTTGAAGGATCTATGCCGCACCAGCATAGGGGAGAAATATTCTCAAGAAGTCTTTGAGGTGGCCCAGAGGAGTTCCGGAAGGTCCCCTTACCAAAGCCCCAGAGCGGGACTCGGTACCTTCTCCCTCACTCAAAAATTTCAGAATAAGAATCTAAATTCGTGAGATTTGATTCCCAAGACTTCCCTAAACCATAAGGAGGATCAGCGAAACAGACTTCTATTACAGTTCCTGTTGTCACCGTCGTCGTCCTCGTCGTCTACGATGGAATGAAACATTGAGGGTAAAATAGGTAGTGAAAAATTTCACTTTCGAACCTAGAATCCCAAGCCCCTTACTCTGGCAGGTCCTCTTCCTACCCTCCACCAAGGCGCTAAAATTTTGCAATTTAAGGAAAACAGGAAAGGGTCAAGCGAAAAATGAGCACGAGGCTTTTCAGGTTCTTTTTTTATACACAATGCCGTTAATAGCCCAAGTTTACTTTCTGAATTCTCTTTACATAAGCCTCTAACTCTAGCAAGAAGGAAATGTACCAGGCTGGGTGCGGGAGAAAGACCCTGCATCTCTGGCGCTGAGCTCGACTCCGCTGGGACGCCCGGGCAGCAGGAGCACACCTGACTCCTTGGGCTCCCCGGCCCTGGGAACCCCAGGGTGTCACACCCCTTAACCTGTGAAGCCGCCCCCAAAGCCGTGCATCACTGATAATTCTAGATTCCAGATTCGCCCCCCCCCCAAAAAAATTCCCAAATGAACAGTTTGGGAGGGAATGTCGCTCGAATTCCCTGAGAAAAGTCACCCGAGATTTGGAGAGAAAGGGACGTCCCGCCTTTGAGTCTTTTCGTGCTCCCTGAGTCGAACGGTGGGGAGAGATGGGGGGGGAAGATGCCACTCTCTGGCAGGGTTCTTAGAGGTTCCAGGGGCCAACCATTCGAGTCCAGTCTTTCCTACATCCCACTGGGTTAAATATGCTGAACACTGAGAAAAGGGGGACCCCTTTGCTGGGCCGATGGATATTCCAAACCAGGAATTAAACCCTGTTGCCTCTACCCTGGTGGAGATGTGCTAGGGCCTGAGGCAGTTAGTTGGGGCGCCAGAAACGCGAGTGCCTGAAGCTCTCTAGCTTGACTTCCCAGAAGAAGCACAGGGCTGTTCCTCATCGGCACCCACTTAGAAGTTGGCTGAGGAAGGCTGTGGTGAGCACACACAGCAAAGGCGAAATTGGAGTGGCCCCGCCTGAGATAGGGACCCCTGGGGACAGGTGGGCTCAGGAGTGGCCTTGTGTCCGAAGGAGAAAAGCACTCACTTTAATGGCAAAGCGAAAAGGGCAGCGATGAGACCAAAGGTAAGTCCCCGAGATTACAAGGGCCCAAGGCAGGACTCCATTTTTCGAGACTGCTGCGAAGTGGGTACCCCCACCTCTGCCCCCAGGGATGCGGCTGCCTGCCCAACAGGCTGTAATCCAGGCTCTGCGCCTCAAGTGATGCCAAGCACTCTTGGCATGCATTTCGCTCAACTTCCTAGGGACACCGAGGTTAAGCAAGGGCGGGGGGGGGGGGTGTAGAAATAATGCAAGTCGGTCCTTGCTTGAAGAGTTTCAAGTTTTTCTCTTATTCTGAAGTTGTAAGTTTTTTGTTTGTTTGTTTGTTTTTTCCTGCTCGGGGCTTATTAGGAACTCCTGCGACCGCAGAAAGGAAGTCTAGAAAAACTGCTAACAGCCGAAGCACAGCTGCTGTGTGGGTCACATCTGGGCGCTTTAAAGTTGGAAGTTGTTTTGTTTACTGAAGAAGAGATCATTTCTTAAACGATTCTAATTCGCTTTTATCTATTAAATCTATTGTTTTATTATTGCATTTTTGTTGTGGCATATGTTTTATATTTAGAACTTAAAATGTTCGTTTTTCACTTAAGCAACTCGCAATCCTTCCACCTTGGTCTACAATCAATACAGATTTCTGAGATCTTCGGTCCCCGTGGATTTATTTTCGTCGCGCATTCCTCGCCCTGCCTGGTACACTTGTTTCCGCACTGCGATCTGATAGCCTTGCTCGGAGGGTACCCACTGCTGCACCCCGTGGCTAACTTCCGACTGCGGATGATCCCATTCATCCGGACCAATTAACATAGGACCATGAGCGTCTCTGGTCGCGAAAAGAAGGAATGGGAGCTCCCTCTCCCGGCGGAGCTGAGACCCCAGGCCCAGAACCCACTCCGAGACCCGGCCACGGGTCAGCCGGGAGAAGCCTGGCTCCCTCCGTAGCCTTCCGGCCTCTGTGTCTGACTTCCAGCTTCTTTGCGAAGGCGCAAAGGTGAATGGGAGAAGTTGGGAGAACAAACGCGTCCCCCCACCCCCGCCCCCGCCCAGCTCCAGTTCTGCTCTTCTTTCTCCCGCGATTCAAACTTTATTCTGTCCACCGGGGATGACTTTTCCTCTGACACCACAGCCCTTCCTTGACTTGGCTGTGCCCTGGCATAGGGCCGCAGGCGTGCTTTCTGCGGTGCGTGCCGGCACAACCCCAGTACTGCGTTGGAGGCGCTAACCCTCAGTCCACGCAGCGTGAAAGCAGCACCAGGCAGGCTGTACTCACAGTTTAGGGAAAAGTAATGTCTCGGGCTCCCCATATCCTCCACCACCCCCCCACCCCGCCCACGCCAGCCTTTCAGTACAGATTCAGGTACCCACTGAATACTTGGCCCAGAAGGAAGAGGGCGGGTGACCGACAGGAGGCTAACCCAGAGAGAGGGGTCTTACTCTCCTCCCAGTTCTGAGCGGCACTTAATTCGGATTTCGGTCCCCAAGAGAAGAGGGCCTGTAAGTAAAGGAGGCTAAGAAATCTTCAAGAGCAGTGAAGGCAGCACGCAAGCGGAAGGGCCCAAACAGGCACAGCGGTCGGTTAGGTTAGCTCAGCCACTGCCAGACCACCGAACCCTCAGCTATGAGAATTTTATTGGGACCTTCCCAGCTTCTGTGTTCTGCTGCGGTGTGCAGAATAGGGAATAATAAAATGCAAAATTCTATTTATTTTTTAAAAAGAGGCATTCGGTGTGAATTACCATGTTTCATGGGATTTGCTTTTGAAGCACGCAGTGCCAGGACGATCTTTTCCAAAAGATCTAAAGGGCTCTCATTTATCTAACTGATGGAATAAGTAGAGAGGGATAAAAAGCAGGTCATTTTATAATCCTGGCCCTTTACTTTAATTATGTGAAAGGGCTATTTTCTATTATTGTTATTAGTATTTTTATGGCGTCTTTTCATTTGCCTGAGGGATGTGAACTCAGAGGTATGTGTTCAACGTACCATTTGTTCTCTTGTTTTTCTCTTGTTAAGACAACTAAGCGTCTTATTTTTCATTCTTTAATGCAAAATAGGTCTTAGGAATTCTGATGAACTTTGTTTACAGAAACATCTTCCGAGTCTTTTCCCTGACTAACTGATGGCCTTCGGAACTCCGAAAGCCCTGCTCTTCCCTAGGAGCAGAAACCAAAGACCTGAAGTGCACTTCTTAGACCCTTTCCATAGCCTCTCTCTCCCTCGCCAGAAAAGACTGATCACAACTATTTGTATTTTTAAAACTGCGTTGAGTTTCAATTTCTACTACCTTCAAAGAGCTAAGTCTTTGCTCGACATCACTTGCTGAGGGCTCGTTCACTCTCAAATTAGGGACTCGTTTACCTCCCTATCGTTGTATTTGAAGACGCCAGGCTTTTCGCGCTGGCAGAAGTTTCCTCTGCTACCCAGCTCTGCGTGCAAAGTCGCCCAAACTGCATATCCCCTCGTGTCCACTAGAGGTCACTGGCCCCTCGCTGCTCGCCGCGCAGCCAGCCTCCTCCCGCTCCTTGAGCTCAAATTAGCGGCGCGTTAATTAACACCCGAGTCCATCAAGGCGCGTTTCTCTGTACAGTACTCCAGCAGTGCTTATATAGGCAACCCAAACCCAGCCAAAGCAAACCTCCCCAAACCCAACACTTCCAGCATGTCCAAAATGGGAGACAGGCGCCTGAGTAACCCGGGCAAGGTATAGTGCCATCACGCTTTAACTTTTGTTCTGTGGGGTTTGCTAAGTTACGGTGAAGATAACATTCTCTGCGAGCGCAGGTTCGGCGGGGCCGGACCCAGCACTCCAGCTTTCAGGGGCTGGGTAGCGCGCGTTCTGCCCCTGCAACACATTGGTCTCAGCCGGATCTCTGCAACTCGGTCGCCAGCGGGGAGGGGGCCCAGTCCACGCCGCCCTAGGCGCAAGTGAATGTAAAAGAACATTTATTTAGGGTGTGGAGTACAAGGAAATGTCCCGCTGTTTTTGACTTTGGCAGAGGAAAGAGAAACGAGGGTGTTTCTCATGCCTTTTGATGCCGACTGTGGGAGGGGGGTATTGAGAAGGACGTCAGGAACCAATCCAGTTGATTTTAATTCGCGAAGAAGGGGCTGCGTGAATCTGACCAGGGAAGGTTCCTGCCTCTTCCTGAATGCGATGATTATGATTTTGTTTTGTTTTGTTTTGTTTTGTTTTGTTTTGAAAGATCTACACGGAGCTTAAGGTCCAGTTTTCTTTTTGTTTCAACCCAAGCCCTAAAAGCAGTTTCCACTATGGAAAGGGGAGACAGAGTCAGGTCCCCAGGGCCTCAACTAAGTCCCCAAGACGTGCTTGAAACGAAAACCCGGATTTATTCCAATTGTTGTGTCCACATTCATGGTATTTGTACGCCGTAGTTACACGTTCCTTTGACACGGTGTCCTGTTAGTGAAAGGGTCAACTCGGGAGCTTCTAATTCTTTTGGAGAAAAATCTTGGCAACATTAATACGGGTTTTGACGGAGGAGTTTGCCCTCTGAGTTCTTTCGCCGTAGCCGGGAAGCAGGAGGATTGGGGAGGGCGGCTGTGGATTTCCTAGCAGTTTGCGGATTGTTTCCCGGAGTATACTGGCGCAGACTTCAACTATCTGGCCGTCCAGGTCTTTGGGTGAACGGGATCCAGTGCGTTAGCCACCGTTTGCCCAAACTGCTGTCATAGGCAAGATACCTGACGCGCCCTCTTTAGGTATATCGCTTCTCTTGGGTTAGTTTAATGCTGGCAGATTAGTGAAGCCCCCTTCTGAGGGCATCGTATCAGGCCACGCAGTGAGTACCTCTAAGTTCGCATCAAAATCACTGGAGAGGCAGCGGGAGTGAGGGTTCCCGGATGCCCTGCACCAGGTGAGTGGCCCTGCTCTAAAGGAGGCCAGAGGGGGCGCCCCTTGGAGCCCACTCCTGACTGAGCGGGAGTCGGAAGTCCCTTGCGAGGACTCTGGGACCTCCAAACAGCGGGGTTGGTTTTCCGCAGCCCTAAGGTAAAGAGGAGCCACCCTTGAAGCCTCGCTCCAGGATCCAGGCTCCTCCTTTCCCCCCTCCCAGCTCACGAGGCACCGCCCTCTCGCCCAAACTTCATTCCTCTTCCCCTTGGCCTTTGGCCCCGGCGCTGCGGAGCCAAGTACCAGGCCGGAGTGGCCGCCAGAAGCCCTTCCAAGTCCAGCACTGGCACAGGTGTCAGCTTGAGCTGGCATTATGTAATGGATTTGGCAGCCCGGGCTCTTACCAAACGGAATTAAGAAGGGTGGGGTTTTCTTTTCTTTCCCTTTTTCTGTTGACTACATCTGGTGTCAGGTGTACTTGATCCGCGGCAGCAGGTGTTTTTTGCAAGAAAAGACCAAGCAGAATTGCACCCAGGCCAAACCGCTCCTGGAGAGGGGCCTGAGGCAGACGGGGGAGAGGGGTTGGGAGGGCGCTGGGAAAGACGATCAGTCGTCCGCCCCCTCCGCGGTCCTCTCACCTGAGGCCGCGGGCTGCAGCCGCAGGTGGTACCAAGGCCTGACGCCAGAGTCGTAGAGGGGGTTACCTCCGCTTGCTCTCTGATTTGTGGCCAAAGACTCTCTGGTAGAAATTGTGGGGTTCTACCCCACGATTATCTGACTTGTATTAGCCTATCGATTCCCCTGAGAGTGTAGTTGATATGAATCCGCATGCGAAAGTCTTCACCTCCGTAGCAACTTGTGAGCCGCCGCGGCGGATGCAGGTCTCTAAAAACCAACCAAAGAGAGCCAGTTCGGAACCCTTGCTAAGATGCAAGACCACTGACCTTTGCTCAATTCGGATTTTAAAAAGCATTACCAATTTTGGTATGTTGTAAAAAAGGATTTCATGCCAGTTCCATTTTGGTAGACAGGGAAGAAAGAAAATTGAGGGGGGGGTGACATATTTCTCTCCAAAACGTCAGTTTACTTGTGGACACAAAATAGTTGCCTTCCTGGAATTCGACGCTAAGGGCTGGCGCGTCTGAACCCTTAGGGACCTCAGAGTCAAATGCTCATTTTTGGGAGATGGGCTTAATTTTGAATGATAAAATAGGAATGATTTTTAAGTGACCAAATCAAAGGCTAAATTTTAACTTCTGCGCTTAGAGAGTCAATTAGTTCGAAAGGACTGTTATCTTTAAAGGAGATGTGAAGTTAAACTCAAAGGCTGGGAGTATTTTGATAATAACTCTGAAGACAGGGGCGGGGTGTCCAAGTGTTTTTTTTACAAGAGATTTGGGCAAGAACCTTAACTCCTTAATTCAGGCTGATGAATTCGGTTAAAAACAGACTTATGAAGACTTGAATCTCCACTATGCAAATAAAAATGTGTCATTCCCAGGAGTAGGTCCCATGCACAGAGGTAAAGCTGTCAGGTAAAGCTGGTGGACCTTTTTACATGATAATTCACAGGATTGTGAAGTAGCCCTGTACCTCTGTGTTCATTGAGGCACAATCCCAGCAATAACCACTTATAAATGAAAATATCAAATCTTGTAAAAAGACAATAAGGAAAAGTAAAATCTGTAGAAAAAAATTAGCGAAGTTGAACTAGCCCCATTAAGTGTCATGATCAAAAGTGTTGGTGAATTTTCCTGGTACTGCCTAAGCCACTGAGTGTTATCAGAGGAGCTCTCAGCAAAAAGATTCAGGAAGCAGCCCCCCCCCATATACACACACCCCTTTTTATTTTTAAAAAACACATGAGTTTATGAATTCCATTTGCTGGATCTTATCTGCCAGTTCACCATCCTGTAGTGATCTGGGTAGGGACCAGCCCACGCATGCAGTTGTCTGTGCCTGGGTGGAACTTGGAGATACAACTCTTTTCTCATGTCAAAAGGACAAACTCACTTTTCCCAGAATCAAGTTGTATTTTCAAGGTATCTTTCTTGTCTAATTATATGGTGTTTTAATCATCAGTCTTTTAAGACTGATGAACTTAAGTTAAACTGTCAGTAAGGTCACTATTAAACTGTTTTGATTTGGGTTTTTTCCCTTGAGTCCTCATAAAAGGTCCCAAACTTTCCAAAGGGACAGGCCTTACATCTTTGGGCTATCAGTAACCACTTGGATTCTAATTCAAGCCTTTGGGTACATTTTGCTAGTAAGGAAGATGAAAGCTGAAAGACTGTAGGTGATTTAAAAGGGGGAAAAAAGGAATGTAATTATAAAGTTGACTGTTTACATTTTAAATAAGAAAGTTTTGCAAACTGCTAAGCCCTCTTTAAACATAATGCAAAGTTTTTTTTTGTCTTCCTCTATCAGATAATCAATTACCTTTTTTTTTTACATTAATTGTTCTGTCCACAAAGCTGTGCCCTGTAGAGCCTCCTCCCCCTTCTTCAGAGCACCCAATCCAGAGGCCTCGTTAGAGGCAAACACTGACTGATAATTTCCAAGAAAGATAGGCAAATTCTCTAAAATTGTATTGAATAAGCAGAGTAATTTAATTGTCAAGCAATTGTTAATGAAAATTTGAATTTTATCTCTATCATGGCATTGTACTTTAACCTGAACGTTGCGCTTACACAAATACCCATTTCCAAACGTGTGGCTGATCACGGAGACTGCACTCTCATTCTCTGAACCCGAGCCCCAAACCTCCCTTTGCGCGAGGATTGGGGTGCCGTCGTGCGCGGAGTGTGCGCTCCTGGCAGAGCGACCAACGAGAGCAGGCTGGGCTGGGCTCTGTGTGCTTCCTACTTCCTCTCCCATCATCGTTCTCCATCATAATTTTTAAGACTTCATTTCAGTGGTAAAATGTGGTCCTCACTTAATAGATTGCGCAACCGGTTCGTTTTGCTGAAGCAAAATATTTTTATTTACCCACAACTAACAAAATTTTTAAAGAACAACTTTGCTCCATTTTCCTTCAAAACTATGATGGACACAAACTTGCAACATTTTATCATCCGTATTCTGGAACAAGGTTTGTCAGGTAAATGAGTTCTAAACATGCCAAATACTCAACAATTTAATATTCAGAGATCTTTCCATGCTACAGAACAGGTGTATAAATCTATAGCAATAGGATAACCCCTTAACTAATAATGCAGATGTACTGTTCTCTATACCATCCAGTGGTTTCAGTAGAATGAGAGAAGGTTGCTTGCCGTGACAGCATTGCTATTATTTAAATTAAACTACTATGGGAATTTATATAGGAGAATATAATTGTTAATAAAAGCCTTCTCTCCGCCCCTCAAGGTTCCCCCGCCCTCTGCCATTTTATGACGTACCATCCACGATAAATGTAAGCAGAATTATGTCGATCATGGTAGCCTACTGTATAACCGTAATGTTGCATGCACAGGTCAACTAGGAAATGCAAAGGGATATTACCATATTTAAGGGATAGTTATTTGAAGAAATACACATATTTACTAGTTTAGGGTATTGGTTTCCAAACTTTTTCTCTTTGTAAATGTATGTGTGTACGTGTGTGCATACAGAGTTCTATAAATGCTTGTGCGCACCCTCTGAAGTATCTTCGTGTTTGTACATTAAAGGCTGACATGTAATCATTCCATGAAGTTGGCTAAATGCATATAACAGAGAACTAACGGGTTGTCGATGGCGAAAAGCATGCTGCTATTTTTTAATCCCCTCACGTAATAAATCGGTTTTGTACCAGTTTGAAGCTCCCACCTTTATCCATCACGGGTGCTCTTGTCCATGAAAACCATTCCAACCACATTCGGTTCCTGACAATTTCTAAAATGCCCCCTTCTTCCTCTGCAACTATGCTTTATTTTTGTAGTCTATTTTCACACTTTATAATAATGAACAATCGTTGCTCTATGCGAACGCAGCTGAAATAATCCGATGGGCTCCAGCTTGGTCCTTGCCGCAAACTGTAATCTCAAATACTGAATATGCTTGAACTCGGTCGTGGGCTCCAAGCAGCAGGAGACCGAAGCTACTTTTTCTTTTCGAGATTTCACCTTCTCTCTGGCTTGGAGCGTGCGCGCTGCTCGCGCGCGCGCGCGCGCACGCGTACACACACACACACACACACACACACACACACCCCTTCGTAAAAAAAAAAAAAAAAAAAAGCTGGGTAAGGGGTGCCCCAAATATGAACTAAGACGCGGAGCAGAGGCTGCGCCTGGGCGGTAGAGAAGCCACCCGGGAGAGCGGCGCCGGCACCCGGGGCTACGGCTAAGGTGGGCGCCCGCGGTCAGGGTGAGGACACGCGGGGGCTGTGCGGGCCTCCGGCTCTTGTTTGAGACGAGGGTAAGGATGGCCAGGCACCCAGGAAATGAAATCAAAGTTCTGTGGAGCTTGAAGCCCTCGACAGTCACTCCCGTCCGGACGCAGGAGAGCCCTTAGCCCACCGACTTCGAGCTAGGAGCGGCCTCAGGCGCTCGGTCCGCGGGGGTAAAAGCCCGCGAAAGGGGTCCCGCGGTGAGAGCTTTTGTACTGCCCCGCCTTGGCCAGCCGCGAGCTGACGCACGGGCTCCCCCGGGACGCTGGGGGCGTCGCACTGCAGTTGGGTGGGGAGCAATTTATTCCTTGCCGTCCCATACCAGCCCATCTTCGGTTATTCCACCCTACCCCTCCCATCCCTCCACCTCCTCTTCCTCCTCCTTCTCTTCTACCTACGCCTTCACTACCTTCTGATACTCCACCTCCTTTTCATCCTCCATCCCCCTTCTACTTCTCTCTCCCCCCCTCTCCTCTCTCCCGCCGCCCTTCCCTCTCCCTTTCTCCTCCCTCTATCTGAATAAGCAAGCTTTTGCCTCTAAAAGTCACAAGTAATCCCCGTGTGTGACAGAGAGAGAGGGAGAGAGAGAGAGAGAGAGAGAGAGAGAGA
>PVIJ01017691.1:0-28675 GCA_004024925.1 Scalopus aquaticus | reverse complement strand
CTCCACTGGCTCTCCTGAATTCTGATGAGCTGTCACAGCTGGCTGGCCACACTGCTGCCCTATCGGCTTCTCCTGTTACCCAGAACCCTGACTGACCTTGTTCTGTCTTTGCCTTTCCCATCCTGATCTGCCAGCAGCTGAATCTCCTACCCCTGCTGTCTGATCCCACTGCTTGTCTAATCAGCCCTTTAGACAGTTTGATTAGCTGCTCCTTCCTCCCACCCTGCCAGCTCTTCCTGCTGCTACCAGCTGTGCTCTGTGCTTGGTAGGGACCCGCCAGCAATTCCTTCTGACCCTCCATTAGTGTTGCTGGCTGATTGACTTAATACATCTGCTCAGCAGCTCTCTGATCTACTGTTCTGTCTCTCCACCATGGTCCTCTGATCTGCCTCCTGATGACTTTCCTTGCTGCCTCCTCCAGGATTCTCTGGCTGTTAATTGAACCATGCTAGTGATCTGTGTCAGGCACTTTTTCATTGGCTTTTTGATGGGGGTTGGAGAAGGGGTTTGAATGACCACCTTTGATATTTCAGGATAGTCAAAGTTCTAGTGCCTACTTTATAGCTTTCCTCATATTCTACAATTGGGGTAACTCTCTGGTCCTTGGAATCTGGCAAGCTGCATCAACATTCATCATCCTTTGTAGGACTGCCTGACAGCTAACATTTCACATCTAAGCTGGAGGTGTTTCCAGAGCATCCTCTTCCTTCTCATTTTTCCTCTGAGCAATACTTGTTTGATTTTTTGCAGTTCCAATACCATACTGAGAAACCATTTGGATTCAAATCCCATATTTTTTGCCACTTATCTCTGTGATCTTGGACAAATTACTTAATCTCTCTGGGGCTAAATTTTATTATTTCCAGAGTTATTTCACTTACCCAACTAATAGTTACATAGTAATAGTTACTTAGTAAATGAGTAGTCATTGAACTTAGAGTAAGGAGGTATCTATGCACAAGACCACTAAAGTTCTCTGAATATCTAGTGCTTATTTTCAAGAAGTAAAGCAATGGGCATATAAGAAAATGCATTAAGAAAAACTCCAAAAGTGGCAAATGCAACAGAAAAAGACTAGTAGGATAATGAAATTGTAAAAAGTAGGGTAGGGTAAAAAGAGTTGATTTAGATGGGGTATTCAGGAAAGGAGTCTTTGAGAAGGCAATGTTTGAGCCTAAAGGATAGGAGAGAGGTAGCACATGATAGTATTAATTTGGGCAGAGGAAACGACAAATGCAAAGACTCCAACAAAGTCTGGTAAGTCAGCAGAACATAAAGAAGAACTGTGTGTTTAAAGTATTGTGAACAGCAGAATAAAAAATAATATCAAAGAAGTAGACGAGGTGCAGGTTATATCAGACAAGGAAGGCTGTGTATGGTAAGGATGTTAGATTTTATTCTAATTGTAATGGACAACATTGAAGCTTTGGTTTAGATCAGGGCTGCTCAATAGAAATTTCAGTGTGGATAAAGATGTTTTGCATTGGTACTGTCTGATACAGTAATCACTTAACATATGTGAGCACACAAAATAGGACCAGTATTAACTGAGGAAATGGACTTATTTACTATTTCTTATTTAAATTAATTTAAATTTCGATATACAAGTATGGCTAGAGTTAAGGGAGGCTAATAACAGATGAAGATTGGTTTAGATAAAGAATTTTTTAATCTATACTTGAGTCTCTCTTGGTCCATTTAAAGTCCATCTCATAGACACAGATGTCCAAAAGAACTGGGTTTGGAATCTTTTCATCTTCTAATTAAATAATAGAAATTCTACTGTTACTTGATTTATTATGGGTCTTTCAGGAAATTGCACTCGGAAAAGGATAGGTGACTTTAAGAAAGGATTGAAGTCACTCAGTGCTACATGAATAACCCTATTAAGTCAAAGCAAAATGAATTTAAGTACTGGCTTTACCACTTGATAACTGGCTGCTGTTTGAATGTTTGTGCCTTCCCCAAATTCATGTGATAAAATCACCTACACAGTGATGGTGTTAGGAGATAGGGTCTTTGAAGTTAGGGGTTGGGATTAGTGTACTTAGAAAGCTAGTTTATCCCTTCCTCCAAATGAGTACACAGAGAAAAGACACCATCCATGAATCAGGAAGCAGGCCCTCACTGAACAGCAAATCTGCCATTGCCTTCACCTTGGACTTTCCTTCCTCTAATGAGGAGAAATACATATTTGTTGTTTATAATCAAATCCATCTCTACAATTTTGTTTTCCAGACTAAACAGACTAAAACAGCAGAACCCAAAGCACTTTACCTCAGTTTCTTTATCCTTCACCTGCGAAGGGAAATAATAACATCAACCTTGTAGGTTACTTGTATTGATTAAACAAGTTAATACAGCTATAGTGTTTGGCAGAGTGCTACACCATTATAAGCACTATTATTCTGAGATTCCCTTGACCCTGAAGAGTTATGCTTCTGTTCTTGTAACTGAGGAGTCATCTATTTTGGCAATTGAATAACTTAAAGACTTAACTACTCCTTTATTCAAGGTCATACAACTATGAGCTGAGCTGAGATTTGAATATAGCTTCAGAGTTACTAACCACTGCATTCATATGGGTTCAATGAAGTTAGCCATATCTTTAAGTTGCAAATATTTGTTCTAGTAAATTTATGTGGCAAAGGAAGCCTTGTAAATGGTTATTACAAAAGGATCTTAATACAATGATAATCTATTGATGTTAAGTAATTAAACTTCTTGCAAATGGATTAAAAAATAACTCAATACTATGTTCTAAAATTTATCCCCCAAATTGTCAACTGGAGCTATGACAGATGAGATGTGAGACTCTTTAGACAATTCTCACATTTACCTTTCATTAAAAATCCTTGCTGCTCTTGTCAATTAGATAGATAGCTTATGGGGACACTCAGTTTTTAAGTCACACCAAAACTTTAGCACATGGGCACTGTTGTTATTCAAATATACTAAATATTATTAATAATGTATTAATTTAAATACCTTGTGAGTGAGCTATGTGAAAGTTTACATATTGAGGAGGGTCACAGAGCTAGAGGGTGTTTGAACTCAGTATCTGCTTGGGAGCACAGGCAGGGATAGTCAGTGCCTGACCCTATAAAATGGAAGCATGTATTGTCATAACCTGGTAGATGGTTGTAATGACTAAATGAGATCATGTGATAAAATCCTTTCCAATTCGTGTGAATTCAAATTTCAAACTGCATAGAAACTTTTCTCAAGAAATAATTTATTATTTGAAATAATTCATTAATTGAAAGGTATGCAAAGTAAAGAGAGAGTACAGCATTGATATCATCTCTAAAGCTGAAGGAATGGCAGATTATCCTGTGGGGTAAAATGTCTTGGTACCTTAACTTTCCCAGCAAGAGTGCAACAGCTTCTTGGAAATGGTTTGAGAAGAATTGGCAGACTCAGGAGGGGAAACATTCCACTACCATCTTCAATTAATAACAAAAGCTTAGTTGGACTTCTATAACTTAAAACAGCTATATCAATACTTTTAATTATTATTAGGAAGCTACAAAAATATTAACAATCCTAACTTATATAATATACAAAAACTCAATGATAATTGAGTTTCTACTAAGCCATGAGGATTTATAGCAATGAGTAAACTAAAACTCTTCCAAGTTTAAAAGCAAAAACTGACATTCAAAGCATGATTTACCCACAATCATCTTATAATGATTAGGAGAGTCCCTATTCACTAACAAGCGCTGTTAGTCCTTCAGATATAAAACAGAACCGATGAAGTTTCTACCTTCGCAGAACTTACATTCCAATAGGGTAGAAGGATAAAACACCAAAAAAATGAAACACAAAAACTATTACTTAGTAAATAATAATAATTGGTTCTAGGAAGAAAGCCAATGTTAAATTTACATGATGGGGTTATTTGGGACAAGTTAGTCCAAGAAAGCTTCCCCAAGTAATTGGCCATTGATCCAGGATTGGATGAAGAGAGTGAGTTGCTATTTCGGAAATGTCTGAGAGGCCATTATTCAAGACAGAGGAAAGGCAGACTAAAGGAGTCCTGAGGAGGAATGAACTTGGTGCTTTATAAAAAGGCCAGTGTGCCTGAAGTCAGGTGAGCTGGGTGAAGCTGAGAAGACAAGGGTGGGATAACAGGTGTCCTTTCAAATGATGATTGAGGCTTTAGGTTATTGTCCCTTTGAAGCATTTTTGAATATGAGGGGACACATGATCTGATCTATATGCTGAAAATAACTTTTTGTTGCTAGGTGGAGAATAACTGTACAAAGGCAAGCCCGGGAGCTAGAAAACCAGTTAGAAGATTATTACATGAATATTTCTTAATGAAGATGGTTTAGACTAGAGGGGAACTGTGAAAGTGATGAGAGTCAGATCTGGGGATGTAATTTGAACATAAAGACCATAGAACTTAGCAATATATTATGTTTAGCTAAGGAAGAAAGGAATCTAGAAAGTGTTCATTAAGTAAGTAAAGCAAATTAATCTTGCTGAAGGACTTAGCAAGGTTTAGTACAAGTACTTTGTACCTAGCACACAGTCTGCACATTCTCAATTTCTAGTAAGTGCTGGGAGTTATTTTTATTATTATTGTCATCATTCCACATGCATGATTTAAGCCCTGAATAGTTAACTATCTCAGGTAGTATTCTTGGCCTCTTATAATAAACCTAACCTCCCTCAATGGCTTGTCCATAGTGACTAGCAAGACTCTTTTGCTTCTCTATGTGTCTCTTTCTTGCTTACTTTTTAAGCAAACTTTTCATACATATCTTACCTACTTTTCCTTTGATATTCATTTTACCCTAGGCTAAGGAGTCTTAGCCTCCGTATCTAAATTCACCATTTTCATTTTTTCTGCTATATCCAATCCCTCTTATTCTTCATGAAACTTGAATTCAGCTGGCATCCTCTGCTGCTACATTTAATATTTTTCCCAACCAATATGGCGTATCATTTGTTACATCAATTCTCTAATATATGCTTAAGTTAAAGAGAATAAAGTGGATTAACAGGGACTAGCGTCAATAGATTTTCAAATTTAAAAAAAGTCACAGAAAAAAAGTAGAATAAATATGGATAAAATAATCTAACTCCAATGTCTAAAATAAGCAGGCTACATTATGCTTCGGAAATCAACAATCTCAAATTCTCAATGGAATAAGGCGACATTAGTTCACTTTCCCTCATGCCCTGCGTCCACCAAAGATCTGAATGCAACATGCACCCTCTGGGCCTCACCACAGAACCCAGAGCATCCAGGATGAGGGTTAAAGGAAACATTTACACCTGTAATTTTTTTAAGTTGTGTCATTTTTTTATTGCAGTAATGTTTATTCACAAAACTATGATTGAGGGGTACAGGTTCACACCTTTTCATATGCATGTTACCACACCACGCCCTCCACTGAAGCCCCCATAAGCCTCCCCCACAGTCCATTGACCCTCTCCCCCCATGGTCCCCAGCCCCTACTCTTCCTGTCTAGTAGCCTAAATGCTATAGTTAGATTTCATATGTGTTTTTGTTTCATTTTATGTTCCTTTGTTTAATTTTTCTATATTCCACAAATGAGTGGTCAGTCATTGTGTTTGTCTTTCTCCTTCTAGCTAATTTTGCTCAGCATCACCCCCTTCAGCTCATTTTTTAAATTTTATACTTTTGTTTAATATAACATTTCACAAGGAGTATATACAATGTTCAGAAACTTCTTTATAAAAATTTTTTTTCCAAACATTCAACAAAGATTAAAGGTAAAAGTTATAGGGGGAAAGAAACTTAAAGATACTTTTTCTTTATATTATTTTCTTTATTGAAATTTATATTTTCCAGGATTTCTTAAGGCTTACATTGTGCTATATGTTTGTGGTATATTGAATGTATAGGGGACCTGTTTTTTTCCCTATGAGTTTTGTCCTTTCATTGAATCTTTTGGGTGAAGGAGGTTGATGGCTTAGTTTATAAGCATTTGTCCTTAGAAATAAGTGAAAACTTTGAAAGAATTTTTAAATGAATCCCCCTTTTTCATCTGCAAAAGACCCCTGATGTGGCTGAAGCTTAGATTCATGCAGATGAGAGGTATTGTTTCCTAATCCTTCCTACTAGGACAAAAGATGATGCCTGGAAGTTAGTCAGGACCAGCCTTTGCAGAAAAAAAAAAGAAATTACTAGGTGTTCAGAGACATCTGAAAAACACAAGAACCTCAAAAGGGACAGAGTTTATATTCTGGAGAAGTCTGAAAGTTCCATGAAAATGGACCTAAAATACCATGGCATAAAGAAGGTGTCACTGGAATTTAATATTTATCCATTATGTAAATGTTATTCCAGGCAGACTGGCAGGGACCAGAAACTTTATCTTGCTCAGTGCTTTGGATTTTTTTTTTTCTCTCCTGTCTTATTTTTCTTGTTGTCTGACCACATGCATTGATGCCCCTTCTCTATTAACTCTTTAAAAGAAGAAAGGTGATAATTACATAATTTTCTCTAGACTTTATTTTCAGGTTCACAAAATGGTCTGTGCTGGTGAATTATGCATTGCTATGTTTTATTTGTTTGCTTGTTTTAGCAGAAGAATATGTACTACTAAAATTGATCATAGGAAATTGCATTCTAGGTTGGGGTATAGAAATTGTTGTTAATATTTTAACATCTTCCCTTTCTTCATATAATTCATAAATTGGGTTTATCATTGATTTGCAGCAAGTTTAAATGACGCATTCACCCTGGATAAATTATTTTTTCAAGAAAAATGTATTGAACTCCATGTGCTTTACAATGCTGAGCTGGGTTCTTGGGGCACAGGGTCAATAAGATGGGGTTTGTGCATTTGAAATAATAGTTGAATAGGTACAGATAGATGAACTAAATGTAAAACATGCAGAGACTTTAAAAATAAAGTAGGGTATATATGGAGCATGGAGGACAGGGCTTCTTGAAAGCTCAGGTAAATCTTTCTTACATGAACCTGGCACTGGTGGTAGAGGAACCTGATCCTCAGTCTTTTATTTTTTTTTAAAGATTTATTTATTTATGCATACAAGCTGGGGTGTAGGCCAGAGGTATGTGTGTGGTGGGGGTGAGAGGATTTACCAGAGACAGAGTAGGGAGCAGCACCGGCAGATTGACTGAAGTGCACTGCTGAGGGGAGTAGCTGGCAAGACAGGAGAAGTGTGCTGCACCATGTGGGAAGCTCCCTGGCCAGGGATTGAGCTCTTGCTGCGTGACTCTGGATAGCTTCATAGTGCTGCTGCTTAACCCATTGTGCCACCTCGGAGGCCCTGATCCTCAGTCTTAACATAAGCTTGATCTTTTGCACATCCACCCACAGAAATAAGCAAACATTGAGTACCTTTCTGGCAATCATCACTCTTTTCAAATCTTGATTATTTTCTCTGATACTTCTGACTTATCTGTTAGGAACTTCTGAGTGTGAAAGTTTCCTTAAGAAGTCCACTCTATTTACTTCCAGATTCCCTCAGTATTTTAAGAATATGTGTTTGTGAAGCTTGATACACTTGCAGAAGAACCAGGCAGAAGCAGCTGCTTCCCACTTAATTCATCATCCACACGTCCCTGGTTTACTCCAGGGCCCCACCCATCAGAGAAACAGGTCCCGGCTCATGGCCTGCAGGGGCCTAGAGAGGAACAGTTCAATCTGCAGACGATGGGGGAAGGCTCCATCTTTCCTTCACTCCAGGCTTCTATGTGAAAGCAAATATTTCAGTTTGCAAATAGATCACAGTGCTGTTTCATAAGTGACTCAAAAGGATTAAATTGGGTAAAGAAACTGAGGAAATAATATTTTCCACATATTAGAGTGTGCTTTTATTAATTGATCAATACAGTCAACACGTATTTATTGATTTTCTCTGTGTTGATTGCTAGTACCTGATCTTGGTGTGTGTGTGTGGCGGGATGGGGTGGGTGTGGTAAGTCATGATCCAAGAGACAGATTTCACTTCTTGTCGAGATTATCTTTTAGCCATTGAAAGTGACAAGCATATTCATAAATTCAGTGTGTCATTTTAAATGCTCATAATATGGTCTATGTGTAGAATGGAAGATTTTCTTATTGTCATGCCTAAGTACAGTGAATATTTTTTTTGTTTTAGTTTTTAATTTGTTCTTATAGAGGAGGAATTCTGCATTCCAAGTAACTTAAATAAAGAGGTTGCACTGCATGTTGCAGAGCTGAAGCTAGAGGGATCAGCTCTTCCCTCAGTCCAACAGGAGCGAGCCAGGACATAGAGAAATTAACTTTGCGTCTCTTGTCTAGTATTTTCAATCAGCAAGCAGAGGTACTTTTGGAGACTTCCAGGAGTCACTCATTGCATCAGTATTAGCAGTGGCACCCAACTTCTATTAAAAAGTCTGTATTTTCTGTCTCAATGTGTGATCTAGTGGAATACAAAAATAAAAGGCCCAGGAAATCCCCTTGAGTAATTTAACTATTTTTCACTTATTTCAGTCATTGCTGGTGATGTTACAGAAAGATAATCTTGAAAATGAACACATGAAATATATACCCATATACAATTACATATATAATTCATAATGTATGCATTGATTCTAGGCAGTAAAATTTAAATATTTATATTGTCTTCTTGACCAGCGATCTTTATATTTGAAAATGTTTTTGGCCTTTTATAAAACAATTGCTATACTGTGATACATAATTTAGCTTAAAATAATGCAAAGGTAATTTTCTTATTGATATTTGAAGGAAGAAGGGGGGACAGTTCTTTAGAAAAGAAAGCATATTATGAGATTAAGTATAAAATCAATAGTGTAGTTGTTCAGCTAGAATGCTTACTTTTATTTCATTATTCCTTTTCATTTTCTTTCTAAGTGGGGGGAAATCACAAATTGAAGATGTATTGTTCATCTTTGGTGAAATGTGGTCTGTGTGTTTGTTGATAACAAAGAAAAATTATCACAGAATTTAATCCACTATGTTGGAGCAATTACTACTAAGAGCACAATGAAATGGAAGATTGTAAAATGGGATGTGACTGAGCTACTCCATTGGGTTTCTTTTGATGGAAGCTCAAAGTACCTAATAATTGTTGATCTCTGACTTGTTTATAATTTAGAAACAATAATGACAAATGAAGAATGCTCATGCATAGGTGATTAAACAGTGATGGCAGTTGCCGAATCCAATGAATGTTGAATACAATTTGGTTCTGCTCCATCAAGGGCCTACCATGTATAAAACAAAGAGTTTACTTGGGGAATAAACAGTTTGAGTCATCAGTGGTTTGATGTCAGATATTCCATTGACTTTGGAAAATGGGAAAATTGAAAATCACAGTTTTAGTATTGATGTTCTTGTTGCAGAGGATTTATGGTCTTCATTTTGTTCTACTTTAATCAATTTTAACTAGAGGTTTGTGCTCTTAAATTTTAAAACAATATTTGTTTAATAAATTAATGAATGTATGGTGAAGTCAGTTCCTATTTCCTGGGGACATAGCAAGAGGAGCTAGAGATAAATGTAGATGTTGCTTGAGTATATGACCATATAGGAAAGTTACCCTGGGATTGTAGGATGTTGAAAAATAGCATTCAGCTTAGTTGCTGTATTCCTAAATTTATTAGCAAATTACAATGTGGACTTCAGTGTTCCTTGTGGATTCTGTTCTAGGACAGACTTAGGCTTTACATGTGTTAGAGTACTATAGGTGAGCTAGATTTTCATATTGATTCAAGTCTGACCTTTCTGTGTGACATAGGGGGAGATCCTAAATTCCCTGATTCTAGCAATATTCTACCTTAGTCTTGATAGGTAAAAGGGGTACTGAATATAGTGTTTATCACAGGGCACATGATTCAAAAAGTATGGTAAAACCAACTCCAGCTGTTTGGAGAGACTTGATGTTAAACTGAAGCTATTTCCATAGAAGTTCTGTGCAAATACTCAGCACACCATCTCAGAAGTGTCCAGTTAGCAAGAGAATGGGATAGCATAGGTCAGGCATTGCTTATAAGGAAAATACTGGAGGAATGTAAAACCATGATTATCTCTTTCAAAAGTAATCAAGGACATCTGTGCTGCTAATGTGTTTTAATAATAAACAATGGAACCTAGTCAGTCACAAACAAAAAGATGATTCCTTGCCATTGTGACAAAATGGAAGGAATTAGAGGTGATGATGCTAAGTCAGGAGGAGAAAGACATACTGGATGATTTCACTCATATATATATATATATATATATATATATATATATATATATATATATATATATATAATTGAGTCTACAAGAGGGGGAGGGTAGAGAGTAGAGATCAAAGAGGCCCAGTGGACTGTGATGCATGACTCTGGGCATTTCAGTGATGGGGTGGTATGGTGACTGTAGTGCCAGCAGGAAATGGCACTAGGCACGTTCTTGATGATGGGCAGACAGGTATAAATGAGTCCTGAAGCCCCCGGTGGCTTTTTATGGCTTTTTATTCAAACTCTGGCAACTATATACAAGGTGACAGGGCCCAGGCTTAGCCTCCTGGTCCCAGCAAATCTTCAGCTTCTCTGGGGCCCTTCCTGCAGCGTGCTCTTGCTGCTGCCCTCTGTGCTGCTGCTTTTTCCCTCTGCTCTCTCCTTCTGTGCATGTGCACACTTCGCGTGCACAGTATACCAACGGCTACCCTAAGCCACGCCCCCAGGCTTTGCTACTCTAAGCCACACAGCACTTAGGCCTGCAGAGGCCCATCCTCAAAGGGAGGGTGCAAAGGCCTGAGAGCTCTCCTGCCTACCCCACAGTGACATATATCTGAGGGTGTGTAGACCTGTTCCCCTGAATCTTATCAAGTGTTGTAAATCAATGTTTATTCTGTAAAAAATATATTTTTTAAAAAAAATAACCAATATTTATTAGGATACACCTTTGGCTATTTGGATCTTTTGTGGTTCCATCTGAGCCTCAGTAGTATTTGTTCCATTTCTTTGAAGAATGCCATTGAATTTTTAATTGTGATTGCACTGAATCTGTAGATTACTTTTGATAAGACACCTATTTTGTCAGTGTTGACTCTTCTAATCCATGAGCAGGAAATATCTTTCCATTTCTTCTATTATATTCTTCTACTGTTTTCTTTAACAATGCCTTACAATTTTCCTTGTGCAAATCCTTCACCTCCTTTGTTAGGTTAACTCCCAAGTATTTCATTTTTTTGTGAGTGTGATTGTAAATTGGGTGCTTTTTTAACTTCTTTCTGCTGTAGCTCATTGTTTGAATATAGGAAGGCAATCGATTTTGTAACCTGCCACTTCACTGAACTGGTTTATTGTTTTAATTAATTTGTCCACGGAGTTTTTAGAGCTCTCAATGTATATTTATCATATAGTCTGCAAATAATTAAAGATTTGCTGCTTCTTTCCCAAACTGAGTATCTTTTATGTCTTTCTCTTGCCTGATTGCTCTAGCTAGGACTACCAATAATACTATGTTTGAATAGTAGAGATGAGAGTGGACATCCTTGTCTTGTGCCAGATCTTAGTGGACAGGCTTTCAGTTCTTCACCACTGAGAATGATGCTATGAGTTTGTCAAAAATGGCTTTTCTTATTTATCTCCAGTTTTTCAAGGGTTTACATTATAAATGGATGTTGGAATTTATCAAATACTTTCTTGGTGTCTATTTATGTGATCATGTGGTCTCTCTTTTTGTTGATGTGAATTATGTTAATTGATTATCAGATGTTTTACCATTCTTGTGTCCCTTGTATGAATCCCACTTGGTCATGGTGTATGATCTTTTAAATGCATTGCTAGATTCAGTTTACTACAATTTTATTGAGGATTTTCACATCTGTGTTCATTAGGAGATTAGTCTGTAGTTATCTTTTTGTGTGTTGCTGTGTTTTGGTGTTGGTTTTAGAGTAATGTTGACCTCATAAAATCTGTGCGGGAGCGTTCCTTCTTTTTCACTCCTTTTTGGAAGAGTTTGAGCGGGGTAGATGTTAGTTCATCTTTGAAGGTTTGGTAAAATTCACTTGTGAAGCCATCTATTCCTGAACTTTTATCTTTTGGCAGAATTTTGATTAATGTTTCAATTTCCTTGCTTGTGCTTGATCTGTTCAAGATTCCTATTTCTTCACTATTCAATCCTGAATGGTTGTACAATTGTAGGAATGGTGCATCTCTTCTATGGATTCAAATTATTTAATTTGTTAGTGTATATATGTTCATAGTAGTCTCTAATTATCCTCTGAATTATCTGCAGTGTTGACTAAGCATCATCAATCTATATGTGCTTTCCTGAAGGTAATACCAAAGATACTCAATTTAGAACACTGTGAGCACTGTATACTGTACATGAGGCTATATTTCCAAATAATTTGCATTTTAATATTTTTTTGTTCAGTCCATCTGGCTCATTTTCAGTAGCTATGAGTGTCAGTACTGTGGGGCTGGTTCTTTATAGCTGTCTGCTGTTGTCTGCTGATGGCACTGGTACCATGATGTTTACCCAGTATTATAAATATCACTCTGTATTCTTCTATCCATGTATTCATGGATGTTGATGGTTTACTTTGTGCAAAACAGTAAATCTGGTGCTAGA
The DNA here is from genome assembly GCA_004024925.1 of Scalopus aquaticus. Taxonomy (NCBI): domain Eukaryota; kingdom Metazoa; phylum Chordata; class Mammalia; order Eulipotyphla; family Talpidae; genus Scalopus; species Scalopus aquaticus. The sequence goes on along the minus strand of PVIJ01017691.1, from coordinate 16,112 downwards.
TTTATAACAGTTAGAAAGTAGGTACCAGTCATGGTTTCAGCTCTCAGGGAGATCAAAATTTGATGTATGAAAAGCTATGCAAAGCACTTTATGTTTACTAGTTTATTTAACCCTCATGACTCCTCTGTAACAGTGTAACATAGATTTAGAAGGATACTGAGGCACTGAAAATGTAAGAAACTCAATCAAGTTCGCATCAGTTTTTTCTCATTAAAGATTTGCTGTTATTGAAATGCCTTCAATGGGATGCTAACATTACTGCCTATATTATAAAAATCTGATAGAGTAATGTTGCATTTAAGAACCTTCAAAACTTCAAAAATCTTACTCCAACTAGGATTAATTACAGGAGGTTACACTAACCTAGGGGTAGATCTTTAGGGTTGACTGGATAAGAGACTGTATTCCTAAATCTTGGTTCATAACCTAATTTTCCTCTCTGTTGAACATCACTCAGTGCCGACCCATTTCATAGAGATTCTCTTCCTGTGGTTACACAATGACCAGAGAGGAACCAGGGACAAAATCTTTCCAATTTCAGCAGCAGAACAAATAAGTGGGCATTTTTGGGGGGGGGGATTCTTGGCAAAGTTGCTAGAATTTCACCTGCACTTACTTAAAATGATCCAATTTAAACTAGCTTGTGACAGTCCTTACTCTTATGAACTGAGTGTGTGCATGGAGGAGGAGCATCTCCAAACTAAAACTAAGATGGTTTCTAGGAGCAGACCATCTTTTTGTGTGGGCAAACATAAATGCACAGGATCCCCAGAGCGCAGCCCAGGTTCATCTGCTCTCTAAGTGGTCTCTTCTCCCTCCAGACCCACCCTGTCTGGACACTGCCCAGCTCCCAGCCCTTGGAAGTAGTCTAATGAATGCAGTAGACAGAGAAAACACACTTGAAACCACCAACCACAGGGAAGGTATGAGCAAATGCACCATCACTCTAAGTGTCTGGATATGTGAAGTAGCTGCCCCATTGCCTCAGGTATGAGCACTGCCTTGACTTCTTGTTCCCTGAGGGTTCTCTGGCAGCCACAGTCTGCTCTCCCCAGGTCTCTGCAGCCTTGAAGGGGGATGCTTAGTCAGTGATCCCATTTGTGGTATGGCCCTGAGTCCCCCTTCTCTCCTGTGACTTCCCGCTCCTCATTCAGTGCCTACTGGACTCACCTCCCAGTAAACCACTTGCCCTTGAAACCTTGTCTCAGGGTCTGCAAATGATCACATAGACCTTGATTACATAGGATACAAGCTTTTAAATATTATTGCAATATTTTCATCTTTCATTGTTATAATTTTATTATGAAAGTATAAAATAGTAAGGGGCAGGTGATTGCATGATCTCCTTTTCAGAAATCTGTTCAGTAGAATTTCATAACAAATGAAAATTATATACTTTTGTTCTTATACTTGCTATGGATAGGAATTTTAAGTGACATAATGAGCTAAAAATTTAAAATTGAGCTTCCAATCCTATTTTCTTCTTAAAGTTCAATACTGTGATTCTTCCAGGGAAAGAGAATGTAGGGAGAAAGTGAATAGAGAGGAAGAAAGTCAGAAAGAGAGAAAAATCACAACGATATTTAGAACTGGCTAGTAAATAAATCAGTTCCCTTAAAGATTGCTACAAACAGTAACTTATTCTTGAATATCTTCCAATAAGTAATTGATCATTTAAATTGGTGTGCTTAAGTGATGTTGTTTTGGCCATACTACTGTTAATTTGGTTAATTCACTACTAAAGATCCATATGAAGTTTTTGCTAATTGAGAACACTGACTAGTACTGAAATGCTAACCATAATTCTTAGTGTTAACTTTATTCACTGCGTATCCAGAGTGTTTATGTAATGAGCTCAATAAAAAGATTAAAAATAGATAACTTTTTAATATTTTAAATGATCAGGTTAAATTTGTATTTGACACATTTTTCTTAAGTAATAGTGCAATATCGAGAACATACCCATACCATTAATCATTTACTTTTTAAAATGTTAGCATTATTTAAAAAATTAACGGTTAAAAAAATCCAAACCTTTTACTAATTTTAATGAATAACACATTTTAATAAAATAACAGCATAGTATGCTAATTATAAAGGATGAATATAGTTTTTCACTTGCTACTCTTAGCATTTTTCCACAGAAAATCTTTTGTTCCATTTGACATTGACAACTGATTTCCTGAATTGTAATTTACTAAGTCAATGTAGAAGAAAAAAGTACCTAAAAAAACTGTTTTTAATGAGGGAGCTACATTTAAAACACACACACAGAGTAATCACATTTGGGATCAATTTACTTTTAAAAATAGTTGAAGAAACACCCATTCCTCCCTTGACTCTGTGCTCAAATTATCAACAGTGACTGTGTTGATCACTGTATGAAATATTTATTGTTATTTCATTCATTTATTGGAAGAAGTAATTCATAATTTGAAAACAAGAAGGTCATTCAATGAACAAAAATTCCCAGCTTCCCCTGCTCCCTGGCCTCCAGAAGCCCAGCCCATTGACCACTGCCTTCTCTGGCTTCTGGAACACACTCACAGAAGTTGTCTCTGCAGACATGAGAAGAGACACGTGGCCTCGAGCTTGTGACACAGCTGTTGCCATACTACACATGGGTTCTTCACCTCACACTTCTTATAAATTTTGGAGCTACCAACTGTCAAGGTCCTAATCTATGTAACTATCGATATATCAGAGGAGAAAGGTCCAGTCCTGCCCCCTTCTCCAAACCACCTTTTCCCCTGGGGAACAGTTACCATAGCTTAGGTTTCCCACTTGCTTGGTACTGTCCATGAGGATGTCATAAAGAACAGGTGTCTGCAAAAAAAATTTACCACCCAGTTCGTGCTAAGACATAACTGCATGAGGAGAGAGGCCGGAGAGCCCTGAAGTCAGCAAGTTCCTTTGAAATTATGTGGGCCCCTGAGCAGAGACCAAGCCCTGATGGAAACAGTCTGGCCCTCTGAGTAGCTGTGCTGATGGTCAGAACCAATGCTGGCCACTGCCCTGGCCCTGGAGTGTGGGCTGGTCTAAGGCATGGACTTCATGTAAGGGAAGATAGTGAATACAAAGAGGTAGTCCAGGCCCCACAGAAACCCAGAAGTAAATATTGTGATTGCAAGTCTCCCTCCCTCCTGCTGTGAAGCACAGGCAAAAGGCCTGCCCTGAAGGGAGGAGCAAGCAGGTCAGATACAAGTGCAAGCTTCCTGCAAACACTGAGAAGTCTAGAAATGGGCTGCCTCTCTTTGCCTCCAAAGAGCTGGTTTCCCCCAAGGTCGTTTTCCTCAGGCTTGTTGTGCCACTGCCCTGGGAAATGTCTTTTGAGTATATCTCTTAAAATCTGCCAAAGTGTCCTTCATTTTTCCTCCAAGAGAAAAAAAAAATACAAAGAAAAGTTTCAGGCATCAGAACAAAATGTGATGCTGGAAAGTTCTGTGAACAGGATGGCTCCTGTTTTCCCTAACTGCAAACATTTTCCTTTCCAGCATATTTGTTTCTTCTTCTAGGACAATAGTATCTTCTCCCTCTGCCATGCTTGAGGTTAAGGTTTAGACAGCTAAGTAACTCAGGCATAAGAAAGGTGCTAATTCTGCTCCTATTGTGCTTCTGCTCTGGCTTCTAAAAGGAGGCACCCCACCCGCCTGTGGAAGGAGGATGACAGTGCCATTCTGGCTACCAACCCCTGTTCCCCTATTTACATCTGCTCAGACACCCTGTTTGAAAAGACATAGTATATTCATAATAAATGAATCATCAGTAAGAAAACATACAAAGGCATGAATTACTGTAAAACACCATCAGTAATTTTGAAATATTCAAAAAGAATTTAAAGCCCATACTCAGGTTCTGGCTCAGAAATTCCTTCTATTCCTCATATTCCTATGCTCTATCTAGTTTCAGGTAGATACTTAGTAGGAGGCATCATTCTGCACCAGGACCCCAGGGAAAGTAGAAAAGACAAGCAGCCTCACATACCGTGGAAGGGAATATACAAGTGTGGGGAAGCTAAGTTCTTATTAAGTTCTGAAGGTGGAGGAAGAATCTATTCACAAACCCACAAAAGTGTCTCCCTAGGTTTCACCTATAGCACATAAACTTTTGGAAGAGTTCCTCTTTTCTTGAGATCACCCAGCTTATCCTGTTTCCTTGACTATCTGGAAGTTTCTTGCTTACTCCTTGTAAGAGTTGACTCCAGTCATAAGATAACACACCACATTTCCTGGAAGGAATTTGTAAAAACTGATTCCATCAAGTGCCTTGCAAGTGGCTGGACAGATCAGATTGTAGGAGCATCATTTGTGATTTTGTCATTCCGGGAAAGTCTTTGATTGCACTTACCAGCATTTCCAGTTTTAGCCTACAAAAAGGCCAGATCTTAAAAAGAACCTACGGAAATAACTATGCTTCCTTGAAAAGCAGAGTTGCATTAGAGCTTTTGTATTGCTGGGTCAGTGAAAAATGTGTCATCTTAAAAATTTTCTTTTCAGCCTACCATTGCAATCTATTAAATTATCAAATTGTTAGGATTTACAGAGAGTTCAGTAGCAAAGGATTTTGTGTGTTCATGTTTGTTTGACAGATAAAAAAGGGAATATATGTAATACACAGAACATATATATAATATAGAATTTGTATTTTAAGTTAGCAGTATAAAATAATCCATCATCACCCTCCTCAATTTATGCAGGCCTATGTGATTAATTCTTATTAGCAGTTGAACTTCACTGCTTTCAATGACAGAGTTCTGGAAACGCAACTCAGTCGCTGCTTGTGGCATAATGTTTGTCTCAGAGATGCTGTCTGAAGCCCATCCTCAGTAGTCTGGTCTTTGAAAGCTCAGTTGTTTGAAGTCCTCAGCATGCTCTTTTGTCACAGTTCTCTGAGACAGTCCTTCTCTGAGGACAAGAACAGCCCCAGTTCATAGCTGCAAAACATTCAGGGAAGGATGAAAGTAAAACTAAGATTGTCCATAAACAGAGATTTCAAGTGGTTCTAGCTAATTTCTGCTGAGACTTTTCAAAAGTGCAAAGCCTAACTAAATTGAGTTTTAACAAGAATAATACAATGGACCAGAAATTTAGATTGATGTTGAGGCATGTTGAAAAAAGCCAAATAAGATCAATCCCCCAAAAGGTTTTAGCGGAAATGTCTGTAAGCATTATGGTTAAGGATATTTTTAAAGAACAGAGTGAAGTACATTTGTGTTATAAAAAATGGATAAACAACATTTATATGTATATATATTTTTAAAGATTTATTTATTTATGCATACAAGCTGGGGTACAGGCCAGAGGCATGGGGCGGCGAGAGGGTTCACCAGAGACAGAGTGGGAGCAGAACAGGCAGATCAGAAATACACTGCTGAGGGGAGCAGCGGGCGAGGCAAGAGAGGTCTGCCGCACCATGTGGGATTCTCCCCGGCTGGGCGTCGAACTCGCATCGCGCTCTGCTGACAACTCCACAGCGCAGTGCTCAACTGCTGTGCCACCAGGGAGGCCCAATAAACAACATTTATAAAGGAAAAATTTAACTTATAGCTTAAATTTATAGCTTAACAATAAAAAATATATATTTAAAATAATATGTATAACTATATTAACATATACATATAATACATGTTTATAAATAATATTGATGATATAGTTATATCTGCATATGGCTCATATACCAAGTCTCTACTAAGAATTCACCAAACATTTAGCATATATACTGTTAAAGGTTCATTATGTCTGATGTAAGTCTTAAATATATGTATTTTAAAAAATTCCATTGTTAATATTGATGTATATGGTCAGTGGAAGATTGTCTAGAAATCTCAGGGCCCAGATTAAAGAAATAAGGTTATAGCCATATAAATATTTTAAATACCTAAGTTATAGTTGCCAACCTACACTGATTTTGCTAGTATGGTCCAGTAAATCAACACTAGTACTCTGATAAATATAGAAAAACTTGACAAAACTATTACTATATATTTCAGTGTTCCTGAGGTTAAAACATAGAAACTGAGGGCATGTCAGGAAACGTGCTATCACTAACATATATTAGTAGTAACCGTTTTTATTTTTTTTATTGAGGTTAACATTGTTTTACAACATTGCATATGTTTCAGAGGCATAGGGTCATACCTCCTCAGAGGCATGTCACCACACCCATAACCAAAGCATCAGTTGTCCTCGACCGTAATTCACCATGTCCTCTCCCCACTGTTTTCCCCCTTCCTTTCTTATAGCCACAGTTTCACAGTCAGACTTCTAGTTAATGGTTTGATTTTTGTCTGACCCTTTGTTTTGTTTTTCTGTATTCCACATACAAGTGAAACCATCCAGTACTGGTGTTTCTTCCTCTGACTCATTTCACTTAGTATCATCCCCTCCAGTTCCATACACATAGTCACAAATGGCAAGAGTTCATCATGTGTATAGCTGCATAGTATTCCATTGTGTGTATAAACCACATCTTCATCCACTTATCTGTTCTTGGGCACTTAGGTACAGCTATTGTAAATAGGACTGCAGTGAACATAGGACTTATATGTCCATTAAAGTTGGTGGATTTGCATTCTTTGAGTAGATATCTGGGAGTGAAATTGCTGAATCATGTAGTACTATTTTGAAAAACTTTCATACTGATTTACACAGGGGCTGAACCAGTCTACATTCCAACCAACAAGTATATGATGGTTCCCTGTTCTCCACACCTTTGCCAAATCTTGTTCTTTTTGGTCTTCTTGATATGGGCCACATTCAAAGGTCATTTAAACTGCAGTTTTGCATTGGTTAACACATTCTCAGAAATGGATCATTAACTGATTTCTTCATTGCGCTATGGCACCCGTAGCAGTGCGTTTTGTATATTTAGAGGCCATGGTGAATAAAGTAATATATGATTAAGTCAAGCGTAAGACAAAATGGTGCTCTCCTGAGACAGAGTAAACACAAGATATATGATATTGTGTGGCTTGAAGCCACTAAGGCAATAGATATTTGGGGACCTCCATAGTTTAAGACATGGTCTATTACAGCCAAAACATGTCTGTGTGTCACATAACTGAATTTAAACTTAACATATAGAAGACTGAGTAGCTCTTCCATTTAGGAATTATCCCAATGAAACTAATATATTTCAGATATACTATATCTTCAGCCCTCTCTCTTTAAAAAGTGAAAAACAGTATTGAAATTCCAGGATAACTCTGGGAAATCTCAAAAATAGTTTTTTCTGCCAATTGTATTGAGAAACAATTGACATATCACTGTGCATGTTTGAGGTGTAAAACATGGTTTGATTGACATATATTATGAAATGATGACCACACTAGGCTCAGCTAACTTTCATCTTCTTGTGTACGTATGTTGCGTCGGGCAACACCACACTGACACACTGGAGTCATGGAACAGGCTACATAATGCAGGATGCTGCAAGGAACAAGATCCTGGCCTTTTTATTGATAGAATAATCACAGCATCAGTTGTAGAGGGAAGGAAGACAAAAAGAAAAAGGGAAGGGTAAACTTAGGAAAAAATGTATCTTATTATCTATAACATCAGGGCATGTGGGTCTGCCCTCAAGGCACTTCTCTTCTGTTTGATGATTCATTACTGTAATTGAGATCAAGCCTTAGATTCCCCAGCCAAGGTTTCAATCTTATCAATAAGGCATTCCAGTGATCAGCTTCTGGGGTTCCTTGTCATAGATAGGTCCTCAGCCCCCTGGGTGTTCCCTGTCATACCTCTTGATGCATGCACTTCGCAAAGTGATCTAGCTTCCTGCTTTAGAAGATGAAAGGCACCTTGTAGGGTTGGGCTCCTATAACTGATTCACCCTGCAGTTCTGACCTTGGGTAGGAATGCAAAACTTCAGATAACAAAATGGTGGTCAGACAGGCCACTTAGGTTTAGCATACCCACATACATACAATGAAAAGTGAGAAAAACATGTTTTTTTTCCCCAAAGATACCTTTAGGTATAAAGATAGTCTAAAATTTTAACTTTATTTTATAACTTAGTTTTAGAATGGAAGTGTCCAAGTTTTTTATTATTATTCATATTTTTTACATTTTGTGTATTCCCCATAGGTTACCCACCACCAATTTACCCATGAACTATCACCATAGTCCCTTGTGCCCTTTTCTACCCTATTTTGAGCCCTTATACTCCCCCTCCCTTGCTGGACGTCTCTTTTTTGTTTGGTTCACCTATATTCTCATTATAAGTGAAACCATTCGATATTTTTTCTTTCTGGCTTAATTCGCTGAGCATTATCCCTTCTAGCTCCATCCATGTTGCTGCGAATTGCATGTGTTTATCTTTTATGAATGCTGAATAGTATTCCATTGTGTATATATACTACATCTTCTTGATCCAGTCATCTATTTTTGGGCATCTCGGTTGTTTCCATATTTTAGCTATCATAAACAATGCTGTAATAAGCATACGGGTGCACATCTCTTTTTGGATCACTGTTTTTTTGTCCTTTGGGTAGATTCCCAGAAGTAGTATTAGTGGGACATATGGAGGCTCCATTTTTAGCAATTTGAGGAACCACCATAAAACTTTCCACAGTGGTTGGACCACTTTGCATTCCCACCAGCAGTGTAGGAGAGTTCCTTTTTCTCCACATCCTCGAGAACATTTGTTGTTCTCTGTTCTTTTAATACGTGCCATTCTTGCTGGTGTAAGGTGGTATCTCATTGTGGTTTTTATTTGCATTTCCCTGATTATAAGGGATGTTGAGCATTTTTTCATATACCTATTGGCAATTTGCATTTCTTCTTTGGAGAAGTGTCTTTTATGTTCTTCTGCCCATTTTTGACTGGATTTTTTGCTTTGTTTTGGTTGAGTCGTGTGAGTTTGTAGATTTTGGTGATCAGTCCCTTGTCTGTGGTATGGAGTGCAAAAATTTTTTCCCAGGCTATAGACTGTTTCTTTGTTTTGATTAATGTTTCTTTTGCTGTACAGAACTTTTTAGTTTGATATAACCCCAGCTATTAATCTCTCCTTCACTATCCTTGCTTTGGGGGATGTGTCTTTAAAAATATTACTAAGGTGGATGTCGTGTATTGTTTTGCCTTTGTTTTCTTCTATGTATTTTATGGTCTAAACCATAAAATTATTATTATTATATAATAATAATTCAATAATAATAATAATTGAATTGATTTTCAGGCATGGTGTGAGGTAATAATCTAGTATCATTTTTCTGCATGTAGTCATCCAGTTTTCCCAGCACCATTTGTTGAACAAACTGTCATTGTTCCATTGAATATTCTTTGCACCTTTATCAAAGATTAATTGTCCATATGTATGTGGGTTGATTTCTGGCTTCTCTATTCGATTCTATTGATATGTGTGTCTATTTTTGTTCCAGTACCATGCAGTCTTAATTATTACGGCTTTGTAGTACAGTTTGAAGTCTGGATGGGTGATACCTCCATTCCCCTTTTTGATCAGGAGGGGTTTGGCTATTCGAGGTTTTTTGTGATTCCAAATGAACATCAGTATTCATTCTATCTCTTTGAAGTATGTCACTGAGATTTTTATTGGAATAGCATTGAATCTGTAAATTATTTTCGGTAGCATGGCCATTTTGATGATGTTAATTCTTTTGTAGTTAGATGTGTTTCCTGTGGACAGCAAAAGGTTGGATTCTGTTTTTTGATCCAGTCTGCTACTATGTGTCTTTTTATTGATGAGTTTAATCCATTTACATTCGGAATTAATATTGATATGTTGATGTCCACATTAGTCATTTTGTTGGCCTTTTTGCGATTTTATTCCTTCCCTATTTCTGTTCTACTTATTCATTCTTCTGTTGGTTTTGACTCTAGGGCTTCTTGTAGTATTTTTTGGGGTGGGGGTTTAGTAGTGGTGAATTTCTGGAGATTTTTTTTGTCTGAAAAGGTTTTTATTTTTCCTTTGTAGAGGAAGGAGAGCTTTGTGGGGTAGAGTATTCTTGGTTGGAATTTGTTCACTTGGAGTTTGATAAATATGTCTGACCATTCTCTTCTAGCCCATAATGTTTCCTCAGAGAACTCTGATGTCATCCCGATAAGTTTTCCTTTGTAGGTTATCTGTTTCTTCGTCATTATCATTTGCATTATTTTTCCCTTGTCTTGAACCGTTGGAAGTCTAACTATTATGTGTCTTGGTATTTTTTTCTTTTTGTTATGATAATTTGGTGATCTTCTAGCTTCCTGTAACTCTATTTTCATATCCTTCTTTATGTTTGGGAAGTTCTCTTTGATTATCTCTTTGAATAGCTTTTCAGTTTCTTGTTCTCTCTCCTCACCTTCTGGGACTCCTATGACTCTTATATTTCCTGTCCTCATGGTGTCTGATATTTCTCTGATTGCTTCTTCTTTCTTTTTTCTTTGTACTTATCCTTTTTTCTCTTTTTTGTCCTTTCTGTATCCCTGTCTTCAAGAATACTAATTCGTCCCTCCATATCATCAATTCTATTTTTGTTGCTTTTTCCAGAGTTCTTTAGGTCATCCATTGATCTTATAATCTCCTGCATTTCTTTTCTTTCCTTCTCTAGGATCTCAATTCTATTGCTCTGATTGTTAATTATTTTTCTCATATCGTTCTTTTCCTTTTTGTTTTCTGTATGTTTTGAATCATGAACATTTTAAATTGTTTATCTGGCATGGAGAAAAGCTCTTCTATGTCATTGTTGTGTTCTGGTGGCTGATTTTCTTTTTGTATCGTGACCTTTCCCTGTGGGCTTGCTTGGTTATTTGTGGTTTTTCTCCTCCCTGTTGTTTGTCTTCTGATTTGTTCTACCCCTTGGGACACTGTGCTATTGATGTTGGCAGGCATTTCTTCAGAATGCACCTTCTGGGGTGTGTGAAATTGGTGGTCTGACCAGGTCTACCCCTATTACTCCAGAGTTCCACAGGCCTGCTGGGGTGCTGTCCTGCTCCAGGTGCCAAGGGGTCACTTCTGCCCCCTGTGAGTGCTGTGTGCTGGCCTGTTGTTTTGTAGATCTGGGCACCTAGGAGTCCATTCCTGCACCATGTGTGTGCTGCCCTTTGGCTGTTTATATCACTGAGGGTGGGTGTGGGGATTTGCTGCCTCCCTGCCAGCAAGCGTGCCTAGTTGCTGTTTTGTGCCACGCCCGGTGCCTGGTCACTGCTTCTAGCATCTGGGTGGGGCTCCTCTCCTTCCTTGAGCTCCTGCAGCATGACTGGCTCCAGCCCTGGGATGCCCTCCTGCAGTTGAAGTGTGCAGCTCATGATGGTTCCTTTCTCTGTGGTGCTGGGAGTCTTCCTCCCCCAGCTCACCGGGGGGCCCAGCTGGAGCAGCTGCTGGAGGTGTGGAGCTGGTTGTTCAGTCCCTAAAAATCCCTGGGCAGAGGGCTGCGGGCTATTTTGCTCCCAGCAGGTACTCTCCAGTCCTTGCACTCACGCCCCTGCAGTTGGCCTGTGCTATGTGCGACAATTCCTTCCCCTTTGGCACCAGGAGTCTTCCTCCACGAGGTCACCTTCCAAGAAGTTAAGAAATGGAAAAAAAAAATTTAAATGAACATAAATGATAATAGGATTGTAAATAATATTAGTTCCTTCATAATCAAAGGCCTTTTATTTTATTAAATCATCAAGGACTTAACAAACCAAGAAAATTATTTCAGTAAGATACAGAAGCTTTTCTATCTGACAGAAAAGGATCAAATCCCTATTCTAGGCTAAGGTAATAAACAACAAACGAAGAAAACAAACCCATAAACACTGAGCAAATTTGTTAACATTTTAACAAATTTCATAGTTCTCCAGGCTCATGTAGTAATTTAAAAAAAAAAATGAAATTAACTTGCCAGTATTGTCTGATCTTATACACTTTGATAATTCTGAAACAGACTGATACTTTAACTTAGGCTAGATCTCAAGGTATCTATTAACTCAACTAGCTTTATAATATTTCTAAGATGTTGTAAACATTTAACACTTACCATTATTCTCTTCAAATAAATCATTAAGTTGTCATTTAATAGATTTTGTTTGTTTCAGTGATAAATGTCATTAATTATAACCCCCCACACACACACACACACATTTTGGGATCACCAATAGTTAGAAGAATATAAAGTTATTTCGAGAACAAAAAGGAAAAGAGTCTAAACCTTCTGTTATTGTTTTGGACATGGGAAGAGATGAAGTGGATAACTGAGAACTGTCTTGTCACACATTTTAGCAGCTTTACAAAGCTGATAAATTCATATAACACAAATTTCTTTAGCTACTAACAGCAATTATATAATTCTTAAAATGGGAAAAATGACAAGAAAAATCAGTATGTTCAATAATAGATTCTACGATGCCTTTCTATAGCACATACAAATAAGAAACTTAAGCATATAAACTTAAAATGATACCTTTTTTTTTTTTTTACATACAAGCTGGGGTACAGGCCAGAGGCGTGGGGCGGCGAGAGTGTTCACCAGAGACAGAGTGGGGAGCAGAACAGGCAGATCAGAAGTACACTGCTGAGGGGAGCAGCGGGCAAGGCAGGAGAGGTCCGACCCACCATGTGGGATTCTCCCCGCCTGGCGCGTCGAACTCGCGTCACCGCTGCCGACAGCTCCACAGCGCAGTGCTCAACTGCTGCGCCACCGGGGAGGCCCTAAAATGATACTTATTGATCACTTTCAATTTTCTGTATTTAGAAATGATCAATACTTCTAATTAATGTCCATTAACTTGATTTAGTATCAGTTCAAGATTTTTTACCTCAAGATCTTAGAAATGTTTCAAGTTGATATACTAGAAAATGTAAATACAGTTGAAATAAAGTTTTTCAAAATAATGATTCAGTTTAATGAAACAGATTTATACTACTCTTTATCTTAAACATTAAGTTGTTTTAGTTTATTTAATCAGAAACCATTTAATACACACCCAAGTAGAATTTTTAAAGATATTTATGCATAGAGAGCTGGGGTGTAGGCCAGAAGTGTGTGGGGGGTGGGGGGTGAGAGAATTCACCAGAGACAGAGTGGGGAGCAGAACAGGCAGATCCACTGAAGTACACTGCTGAGGGGAGCAGTGGGCAAGGCAGGAGAGGTCTGCTGTGCCATGTGGCAATCTCCCAGGCCAGGGATTGAACTCATGCTGCAGTGGCTGCTGATAGCTTCATAGGCTGAGACTTCACTCCTTGCACCACCAGGGTGGCGCCCCAAATAGAATTTTTGAAGCTTATACTTTAATTCTGATAAATCCAACAAATCATAGCTATTGTGTAAATCAAACTTATTAACTAATCTTATTTTCCAAAGGGTTACCTAAATTATGTAAGGCTGGATTCTTTAAGTGTTTCTGAGTTGATGTCTTTAAAAATATTCCCTTAATCTAGCATATTTAAAATATTAGCAGCACAACTTTCTTGTTTTCCTGGAAGTTTAGGATTAACCCATTTTTAATGCTCTGAGAAAGTTAGTAATTTAATAAATAAATGAATACCATCTAGCATTTAATAGACTATCTTCTTGGCATATTTCTACATGTAAAATAGAAAATATTACAAAATAAGAGATAAATAATTGTCTGCATCATTCACATAAGACACAGAGACATAGAAAGAGAGTGCTTTTACCATTAATTCTGAAATTCCCACCTCGGAGCAACAGTAAAACACTGAAATGCCAACTCACTGGTCCTGATACCAGAGAGCTGCTCTCGTTCTAGTGGGCACGAAATTCTTAATTAATTGGAGATCAAAACTGAGAAATAGAGAAACATAAAAAGACTAACCAAATAGTTATTATGCTGTCACCTATCCAATAACTATAGAACTCTTAAAAATAATTTTCTCTTACAGAGATCATGAAGTAACCATAAAGTCAAATTTACAGTCATTCCTAACATCAATGACAGACAACCTATTAGCCAAAAAGCAATCCAAAAATAAAAACAAGAGCAAAACACAAAAGTAATTGAGAGGAAAATTAAATTAAATTTAGAAGACAGATTCAGCAGAGTTCTGTTGCTGCTTTGGACTCCTCTCTGGAGCATGTCTTGGCACCCTGCAGGGGACATGACAAAGTTTACCTGGCTTTACAAGGTGAATCCATGAGACATCTCAGGGGAAGACTTCCAAAGCTGTTAAAATTGGTTTTCACAAAAGGATAAAATCACGACTCTCATATAAATACAAAATGAGCAAGTGTAAAGATTTTAGTTCACTAAGAGAGAAGAAGCAGTCATATGTTATAGTTTGTTTAAATGTGAATTCTAAAGAACAAAATCTTCAATATGTCAGGAATATTGAAATGAATGTGCAAATACATGAAATATTATTTTTTCTGCAGGCTTTGGTGGAAGGAGAAAGAATTGATTTTCATGTCTAGAGTCCAGATATATCTTGTGTTTCTATCAGTTAACTACACTTAAAGTTGTAAAATAGCTCCTATAAAATCAGAATCAGGAAATGCTGAAGAACATGCTATAATAAATATCTAGTTTTCCACTGAAACAATTTTTTTCCTTCAACATATTCAAGTAACACTTAGCTCACTCACCAGGCAGGGAAGAAATTGGATTCAAAGCTGAGGGCATTAAAACTGGGCTCTAACTTGGATTGTATCTCTCAATCTCTCACTTTTCACAAAAGTCCAGATCTTCAGTGATTCAGAAAAGGGGATACTTTCTTTTCCTGAAAATAGTTGTGGGTTTTTGTTTTGCATTTTAGTAGCAACCAGGATCCATAGCTGTAGATTCGGTTGACCTTTGACTGAGGTTTTGTTTTTGGAAGGCATTTATGTGACTACATGGGAGTGGCTGAGTAAAGCACTGACAGATGGGAGTTACAGTGTAAGACCTGTAATGACTGTGGGGTTCATTTATCTTGAATAAAACTTTAAACTGAAATATGACTCCATTCCTCAAGGGCCTCTTTCCAGTATTTCACTTTAGGACTTCATTGCAAGGTGAGGGGACACCAAGCCATCAATTTTGGGAATGATTAGATTGCTGAAATGACTGCTGTACAGTATCAAAGGGGAACTGAGACAGGATGAGGGAAAGCTTATGTTCATAGACTTAGTGGGAAATTATTAAAAAAAAAAAAGTATAAGAAGGGGAAGGATCAACCTGTGGACTGGAAGGAATGAAAATGTCCCCATTTTCCCTAATCAGTATTCTCAACCATGATCTCCACAAACTTGGTGTAGCTGTGGTTGGTTTCCTGTAGGGATACCCTAAGTTCAAGCACTGCAGGTGAGTTCTGCACCTTTTACTAAAGATTCTGTAGCCATGAGCTTGCCTCAGACTCCTCCTCAGTCTTTGTGAAGTCATAGCTGTCAAAGGCATCATATATTTCTCATCTTCATTCATATTGCCTGGGACAAAATTGTTGAAGACCCTATCGAAGTGACTCCTGACAAAGAAATACTAAAAGTGTGGATTCATCTAAAGGGATCCCCATGAGTAATGTGTGAAAAAAGTCCCTGGACCCTGCTGATACAGCATCGCCTATCTTCATTCTTAGAGAAGTGCAAAGTTATGGGCAGTGAGGACTCATCCCAAAATCTCTACCTTTTCAAGGGTCTGATTGATGGACATCACACCTAGCACATCGTGGGCACCTTCTCTGTTGTTACTGCACAAAGCTTGATGAAACTCTCTAGCTAATGTTACACCTTATGACAAATGACATTTCCACTTTAGAATCCAAATTATGATGAATTAACTAAGGTGGAAAACTCTGTACCTCTTAATAATTGAAGTAACTAAATTTGCCTGCAGTCAGAAGTGATGTAGGCTTTTGTCTAAATCAATGAGATGCATTATTTTAGCCATTATATCAGATTATTATTAATAAGAATAACCACCCAGCCAAAATAGATTGGCTACAAATATGAAGTATCAAATCACTCAATTTATTTATTTATTATTTGTGTCTTTTACATTATTGTATATTCCCCGTAGGTTTACCGCCACCAATTCACCCATGAACCATCACCACAGTCCCCTGTACTCCCCTCCCCCCCGTTCTGAGCCCCAATCCTCCCCCCTCTCTCGCTGGTTGACACTCTTGTATTTGGTTCCCCTATATTCCTGTTATAAGTGAGACCATTTGATATTTTTCTTTTTCCTTTTGGCTTATTT
>PVIJ01017690.1:13063-28779 GCA_004024925.1 Scalopus aquaticus | reverse complement strand
CGGCCAGGGAGAATCCACATGGTGCGGCAGACCTCTCCTGCCTCTCCCGCTGCTCCCCTCAGCAGTGTATTTCTGATCTGCCTGTTCTGCTCCCCACTCTGTCTCTGATGAACCCTCTCGCCGCCCCATGCCTCTGGCCTGTACCCCAGCTTGTATGTATAAATAAATAAATCTTAAAAAAAAAAAAAAAAAAAACACCAAATACAATAAAGACTCCATATGACAGACCCGTAACTAATATCATACTCAATGGTAAATAACTCAAGACTTTTACATCAGAAGTAAGACATCCTTACCACTATAATAGGGTATTGTAAATCTCATACTATTTATTTATTATTTTTAATTAGTTTTTTGTATTATTTTTTTAATGTATATATTTTAATTGTTATTTATATCTTTTACATTTTGTATTCCCCTGGGTAAACCACCACCACTTCACCCGTGATCCATCTCCGTGGTCCCTTGTGTTCTTTTCTACTACATTTTGTGCCCTTACCCTCCCTTCCCCCCTCCCCCCCTCCCCCCACTTCCTGAGTGTCTCCTATTTGGTTTCCTTATAGTCCTGTTTTAAGTGAAACCATTCAATATTTTTCTCTTTCTTTCTGGCTTATTTCACTGAGTAGATCCCCTCTAATTCCATCCATGCCGCTGCAAATTGCATGTGTTTATGTTCTTTGAATGCTGAATAGTATTCCATTGTGTATATGTACCATCTTCTTGATCCAGTCATCTATTTTTGGACATCTGGGTTGCCTCCATACCTTTGCTATTGTGAACAGTGCCGCAATGAACATACGGGTGCATGTATCCTTTTGAATTAGTGTTTTTGTGTCCTTTGGGTAGATTCCCAAATCTCATACCATTTCATAGGATATTGTAAATCTTTGCAAGAGCAGGTAGGCAACAAAATAAATGAAAGGTAATCAGATTGGATGTGGACTTGTTAGAAACAAATAAATGCAGGCTCTGAAATCAGTATCCAAAAATCTGTTTTGTTTATGCAAAACAGAGAATAGCAGAAAAGCAAATGAAATTTATACTGTTTATGATCGCATCAGAAATATTACAATCCCTGCTAATAAATTTAATGAAGGTAGTGAAGGACTTGTATTCTGAAAAGTATAATACACTGTTGAAAGAAATTGAGAAAGACACAAAGAAATGAAAAGACATTCTCTCTTAATCGATCTAAAGAATCAGTATTGTCAACATTCTCTCTTAATCGATCTAAAGAATCAGTATTGTCAAAATGGTCATTTTTACCTCAGTGCAATTTCTGTTAAGATCCCAGTGACATTCTTAATGGAAGTAGAATAAAAATTCCTAAAATTGTATGGAACCATTAAAGATCTTGAAGAGCCAAAACAATCCTGAGAAAAATGGACAAAAACAAAGATATCATATTCTATGAATTCAAATTTTACTGCTATGCTACAGTAAAACCAGTATGATATTGGAATAAAAACAGACATTTAGATCAGTGGAATAGAATTGAGAACTGAGAAATAAAATAACACACATATGGTTATGACAGAGGAGCCACGAACATACAGAAGAGAAAGGATAATCTTTACAGTAAGTGGTTCTTGGAAAACTGGACAGCCATAAGCAAAAGAATGAAACCTGGCCACTGTCTTACACTATATTCTAAGTTAAAGTTAATTAAATACTTAAAAATAAGACCTAAAACCATAAAATACTTAGAGGAAAACATAGGTGATAGCTATTTGACATTACACTTAGGGATGTCTTTGTGGATTTGTCTCCAATGGCAAGAGAATATAAACAAATGGGATTACATCAAACTAAAAAACTTAAGAGTAAATAGGCATTTCGCCAATGAAGACATGCAGATGGCCAAATGACATATGAAAAGGTGTTCTTCATGCCTATCATTATAGAAATACAAATCAAAACCAAAATGAGATTTCACTTCGCATTGGTTAGAATGACAATTTTCAAAAAGTCAAACAGTAAATGTTGACGAATGTGTGAAGAAAAAGGAACCCATTGTTGGTGGGAATATAAATTGGTACAATGATTATGGAAAACAGTATTGGGGTTCCTAAAAAAAAAATACTGAGTAAGTTATTCTGTGAAGATGAAAACACTAATTTGAAAAGGTTATGCACTCCTATGTTCATTGCATAGATATGGGAACAACCCAAGTGCTTGATGACATGGTTAGATAAAGATGTGGTGTATACACAATACAATACTACTCAGCCATGGTAAAATTCCATGGTATAATGGAATACTTAGCCATAGAAAGATGAAATCTTGCCGTTTCCAACAGTTTGAATGCACTTTGAGGGGGTTATGCAAAGTGAGGTAGTCAGAAAAAGATAAATGCCATGTGTCACTCATCACTGAACATAAACAAAACAAACAAATGGACGAACTAAAATAAACTCTTAGATTCTGATAACAGGATAGTGGTTACCTGAGTTGAAGGGGAGGGGGTGAATCAGGTAGAGAGGATCAAATGTTTGGTGGTAGACAAGGTGTGATATAGTCATCTACGTGGGAAACTTTATACCTGGAGCCTATACAGTTTGGTAAATTGCCTCAATTGAAAAAAATTATCATTCCATAACCTATTCCTCCCACCCCCATGTAAAAGTAACAGACTATCCATATTATTGTTTTTTAAAATTATTTTTAATTGAGGTAATATTTGGATAGGGCCGTCAGGTATTGCCACCATAATGCACCCACAGCCAAATCACCCGTAATCCACCACCAGAGCCCATTATGCTTCCTCCCCTCTTTGTTCTTACCCCTCTCCCCCATGCTTCATTTCTGTAGTCAGCTTTCAAAGGTTAGTTTTTAAGCTTGTCTTTATCTGACTTTTAGTTTACTTATTCTGTATTTCACATATTAATGACCCCATTCTGTATTTATCTTTCTGCTCTGACTGACTTGACTGATCATTATCCCTTCTAGCTCCATCCATATTCTGCAATGGCATGACTTTATCTTTTCTGATCACTGAGTAGTATTTCATTGTGTATATATGCCACATCTTCTGGATCCATCCATCTGTTCTGGGGCACATAGGTTGTTTCCATAGGTTCGCTATAGGAAATAGGGCTACAGTAAACATGGAGGTTCAAGTTTTCTTTCAAATTAGTGTTTTTGAATTTTTTGGCTAGATGCCTAAGTGTGGAATTACTGAGTCTAATGGCAGATCAATTTTTAGTGTTTTGAGACACAGCCATTCTGCTTTCCATAGGGCTGGACTAGTCTGTAGCTCTTCCATATCAGTCCCTTGCCAGATGTATGATGTGCAAATACTTTCTCCCATTCAGAAGGGTGTTTCTTCATTTTGGTTGCTGTCTCTTTGCTGTCTAGAAGCTTTTTACTTTGATGTAGTCCAGCTGTTTATATTCTCCTTTGTTTTCCTTGCTTCTGGAGATAAGTCCTTAAAGATATTTCTGAAGTTTCTGTCATGGAGCATTTTGCCTGTGTTTTCTTTTGTATATTTTATGGTTTCAGGTCTTAACATCCAAGTCTGTTATCCATTTTGAGTTGATTTTTGTGTATGGTGTGATTTGGTAGTAGTTGCATTGTCTTGCATGTGGCAGTCCAGTTTTCCCAGCACCGTTTATTGAAGAGGCTTTCTTTGTTCCAGTGTATAGTCTTTGCTCCTTTGTCATTGATTAGTTGACCATATATGTGTGGTTTTATTTCTCAGCTTTCAATTCCATTCCATTGATCTGTGTGTCTGTTTTTGTTCCAAATACCATGCCGTTTTTATTATGATGGCTTTGTAGTAGGATGTAGCTACTACTTTCTAGTAGGATTTAGAGGGATGTACAGTTTAAAGTCTGGGAGAGTAATATCCTCATTTTCCCCCTTTTAAGTCAGGAGGGCTTTGGCTAGTCAGAGTTTTTTTGTGATTCCATAAAAATTTCAGCAATATTTGTTCCATTTCTTTGAAGAATGCTATTGAAATTTTTATTGGAATTGCATTGAATCTGTAAATTTTTTGGTAGGATGGCCATTTTGACAATGTTGATTGTTTTGATCTATGAGCAGGGAATGTCTTCACGTTTCTTTTGTGTCTTCTATTAGTAATGTTTCATAATCTTTGGATAAGTCTTCTAACCTCCTTTGTTAGGTTTATTCCCAGGTATTGATTTTTTTTTTTTTGGTACAATTGTAAATAGGTTGGTTTTCGTAATTTCCTCTTCAGGATGGCTGACTGCATCCAGGAAGGCTGCCAATTTTTGTATATTGTTTTTGTAACCTACTGCTTTACTGCCTAGGTTTATTATTTTAATTTGTCCATGGATTTTTTAGGGTTTTCTCTCTATATTACTGTATCATCTGCAAATAGTGATAGCTTTACTACTTTATTCAAATTTGGATTCCTTTTATGTCTTTCTCTTGCCTGATTACTCTAATGAGGATTTCCAGTATTATGTTGAATAGTAGTGGTGAGAGTGGACATCCTTGTCTTGTCCCAGTAGAAAGGCTTTCATTTTCACCAGTGAGAATTATGTTTGCTCTGGAGTTTGTCATATATGGCATTTATTATGTTAAGATATGTTCCTTTTATCCCAAGTTTTTCAAGGACGTTCATCATAAATTGATGTTGAACTTTATCAGAAGCTTTCTTGGCATTTATTTATAGGATCATCTGGTTTTAATTTCTCTGGTGGTGATGTAGTGGATAATGTTAATTGATTTTCAGATATTGAACCATGCTTATGTTCCTGGAATAAATGCCACTTGATCATGGCATATAATCCTTTTGATGCATTGTTGGATTCAGTCTCCAAAGATTTTATTGAGAATTTTAGCACCTCTGTTCATGAGGGAGATTGGCTTGTAGTGTTCTTTTTTGTGTGTTTTCTTTGCTTGGTTTTGGTATTAGCATGATGTTGGTCTCATAAAATGTATTTGGTAGTGTTCCTTCTTTTTCAAATTTTTGAAAGAATTTTAGCAGGATAGATGTTAATTTATCTTTGAATGTTTGTAGAACTTAATTGTGAATCCACTGGTTCTGGGTTTTTGTGTCTTGGGAGACATTTACTAAAAAATTAATTGAAACAATAAATCAGTTCAGCGAAGTGGAAGTTTACAAAATCAGTATACAAAAATCAGTTGTGCTCTTACATGACAGTGAGCTAGAAGAATAATTCAAGAAAACTACCCCATTTACAAGCTCATTAAAAGAATTAAATAACTAGGAGTAAACTTAACAAAGGAGGTGAAGGATCTATACAGTGAAAACTCAAAGGCATTGTTAATAGAAATGAACACACACAAATGGAACGATTTTCCCTGCTCATAGATTAAAAGAGTTAACACAATTAAGAAGGCCATATTACCCAAAGCTATATATAACATCAGTGGAATTGCTATCAAAGCTTCAATGACATTCTTCAAAGAAATAGGAACAAACATTGTATTTAACCCCAAAAGACCCTGAATAGCCAATGCAATCCTAGCAAAAAAGAGGAAGAATGATGGCATCACACTCCCACAAATCAAACTATATTACAAGCTATAAAAATCAAAACAGTATGCTACTAGATTTTTAAACACACACACACACACACACACACACACACACACACACACACACACACACACAGAATAAAATTGATATCCCAGAAATAAACCCATACCTTTATGGGCAGTTAATCTATGATATGGAGCCAAGAGTATACATGGGTTGAGGGAAGGAGAAAAGTGGAAAGGGGCCACAGTGTACTATGGTAGAGGACTTTCAGTGCCTTTGTGGTGGGTGTAGTGTGCTACCATACACCTGAAGGGCATGATCTTCTACCTCTAAATCATATACAATGTTGTAAACCAGTGTTACCTTAATAAAAACAAATAAGAAATATGATCCTAGCTGTGTCATAATGCCTAGTTTACAGAGGACTTTCTTGAATGAAGCAAAGAACTGCTAAATTTCTCTGTGGGTGTCTCACCAAAACATGAAAGCCACAAAACTGAAAGATTGCAGAGAAAAATGGGTAGAATTGTAAAAAAGGTTTTGAGCAAAATACAAGGTGCTGATGAGCTGTGTTTAAGGAATTTATCATGAAGTGCAGATCATATGGAAATCTAATGGGATGAGTGAACTATTTCTATACAAAGAAATGAAGATTTCAACAAGGATGAATACTGAGATGCTACTTTTAAAGATAGGGGCAATATGCATTGTGGAAAATTAAATGTAACTATTTACCACTCACCTGCTTCAACTCCACAAGTTTATACAAAGTAAGTGAACTTATATAACAAATGACTGTCCAAAACTTGAGTAAGGATAGCCTATGGAAATTGAGATATGTTTTACCTATTCCTGTTTTTAAAGGCTTTTTTAAAAAATGTAAGTGAATGTTAAATCTTATCAAATGCTTTCTCATCATCTATTGAGATGGTCATATGATTTTAATCTTACCTGTTGTTGATAAGGTGAATTACATGGTTTGATTTTAGGATGTTGAACCATTTGAAACATATAAAGGATTTTAAAAAGAGTTACTCTGTTCCTTAGTACCCTGAACTCCAGACCCAAACCATATTGTTAGAATTTTGCTTGTAATTTTCTGAACTGCTGACATATTTGATAAGTTAAACATATTTTGGGAAGGTCCTCCCCGGTGGCACAAAGGGTTAAGTCTCAGGCTATGAAGCTGTCTGCAGCCACTGCAGCACAAGTTCGATTCCTGGCCAGGGAGAGTCCCACATGGCCTGGCAGACCTCTCCTGCCTTGCCCACTGCTCCCCTCAGCAGTGTACTACAGTAGATCCGCCTGTTCTGCTCCCTGCTCTGTCTCTAGTGAATCCTCTCACCCCCCTGCAGCTGTAGCCTGGACCTCAGTTCTTGTATGCATAAGTTTTAAAAAATCTTAAAAAAAAGATTTAGAAAAAGTATATATTTTGGGAAGCCACAGACTCAGGAGGGGAAAGAGGTTTTGGAATTCACTTACTTTTAGTCCAGCCATCTCTATTCAGTATGGTGTAGTTCTCTTCATCCATACGAGATTGTCTTTTATACAGTGAACTGAAACCTGCCTCAAGATTTTCATGTGCTGGCTTTAGTTCTTAATAGTGTTTTTGGTATGACGACTCATGAATTTGAAGTCACCCATCATGTCCTTCCTCAGTAGTTTTTCTCTAAGAAGAATAACCTCAGTTTCTCATATCTCATGATATAGTTTGTTTATGATCTTATTTGAATTGATAAAATTTTGATTTTTGAAAATTTTGGATTTTTGAAAATTTTACTACTCTTCCCCCTCTGTTACTGTAAGTAATAAATTTGATGGCAGTTAAACAATTTAATAGGTTTTTATTGCATATGCACCGTACAGGCATACCTCAGAGATACTGCAGGTTTGCTTCCAGATTGTCACAATAAAATGAATATTGAAGTTCAAGGAATCACACAGGTTTTTTGGTTTTCCAATGTATGTGCAAAAGGTAAGTTTACAATATATGAGAGTCTAAGTGTGCAACAGTGTTTTGTCTAAAAGGAACAATGTGTATACCTTAAATATGACACAGAGACAGAGTGAGCACAGGCTGTTGGAAAAATCATTTGGATAGACTTGGTTATTGCAGGGTTACCACATATCCTCAGTTTGAAAAAAGAATGTAATACCTGCAAAGTGCAATAAAATGGAGTACAATAAAACAAATTATGCCTGTATACAAGAGCAACTCAGTTGATAGGGTCTATGAAGCACAGTTGGTGTTTAGCTTACAGATCAGCAAGGCCATCTGACTTCTTTTGGTAGATTAAATGGGGGTGGAGATAGGACATGCGATGATAGAAAATAGTATATGTGTGATTTATCTGATGTATGTCCATTTCCTTCACTTTATTACACCATTCTATCATTTCAATCTGTGATGACCTGCCACATTTCAGAAATGTTTCCAACATTTTGCCACAAAGAACATATAGATTGTTGTTTTCTGGAGCTGTAAAGATTTTTTTTTTTTTTTTTTTTTTTTTTGGTTACAGTTGCTGAAAAAAAACATTCTGTCATGAATTATAATTTGTGGCAGCCTTATATGCCATTCTTCCTGGCTATGGAGAAGTACAGATTTGCTGCTTGCTACTGAATTAGGAAAGTCTAAATTGGTGTCGGCTGAACTTCCAGTGAACTGATAAGCTCAGATGATAGTTTGTCTGGGATTTCTAAAGTTTCTCTTTTAATTTTTCATTTATCTTAGTCTCAGATTAAACACTCTTAAGTAAGGGAAGACAGACTTGAGCTTTTCTGGTCGTTCACCACTCAAGTGGTGAAATAGTAATATCAAATAAAATTGATAAAATGACCTTATAACTAATTACTTGATTTCCAGCAAATTTGGAAAATATTACCTGATATTTTTGGTTGTACTTGTATACCTGAACTCAGACATTTCAAATGTAATTAATACTTTCCAAGCCTTTGTTTAGGATAGTTTTAGGTTCTGAAGTTTTTTTTTAAATAAAGAGGAAAACATTTGAATGATAGCATCTTACTGACCCCGCTTTGAGCAGAAGATTCAGTGGTATTATCATATCGTTTTCCCCTTCTCCCTCATTCTAATCTATGTTGAAAGATGTAGGGCCAGAAAAGGTCCTTATGTAACATAAACAAACATTTAATTAGGGTGTAATACCTATGCTACTGGAGTATGTGAAGTGAAACAGTACTTAATCAGCTCCAAAGCTATTTACTGCATCATAAATTTCAGTGTCATAAATATCATTACTGTTCTAGGACTTTATAAAAACAATGAAATATCAGAGCTGATTTTTTCTGTTATTAAAGTATAGAAAGTATTTCTCCTAGTGGACCTTTGCATTGAATCTTTTATTTGGGAGAAGCATACATGACTGAAACCTTAACTAATAAATATTCCAGCCTTTTATACAAAATTTATAAAGTAGAAACAATGGCAGTGAAGTTCTTTTTTCAGTATTCTTTGGCTTTTTGATAGTACTCCAGAAATATTCTGTCTGTACAGATGGGAAGTGTACTCAAAAGCTGTAATACACAATTCAGTTGATATCTGTATGAACCAGCTTCCATGGACAAATAAGGAAAGACTTTTTAGACTGTTTAAAATGTTTTAATAGTGGGGGAATCACTTCTGAGGAAAAACCTAGAAGAGGTAGTTAGCATAAGATTTCCTGAAGTGGGAAGTGTTACACAGAAAAACTGTTACTTGAGCCAAGACAAAGAAAACCTGGTTAGCACAGACGCTAAGGAAAGGATGCTAACATTTGTTAACCCAAGTGTTTATTTCAATTGCTTATACTATTCTATTTTGTGACCTACTATGATTCTGTACATATTTGAGGACTGTATTTTTTGTGAAAATGTCAGCAATAGAAGATGACAAGTTTGGATTGTTGATGTTTGCGTAAGAAAAGTTACTGATCATTGTTTCCAGTTCATTTTATACATAAAGAAGCCAAGGTCCAAATAATCTGTGATATGTTTAATCTCAAATATTGTGAGCAGCAGACTTGGGATTTGACTTGACCTTATTCATGGTTTCTCTCCTGAAACCCGAGTTGAAAAATGCATGAAGCTTAGTAGTGGTTTAATAATAGGAGAATTTTTATTTCCATTTATTGTTTTTCTTCATTGGCTTTGGGAGAGAAGTGATTGAAGAAATATGAAGTAATGGAAATATCCAAAATGGAATATGGACAATAATATATTTACAAGTATGTGAAGCCTTCAGAACGTTCAACTTTCTAAAATGAAGTCATTTAATTTTGGAAGATATTTATGTCCCCACCATCTTTGTAATGTATACTGTAGTGAGGATGGCAGATTTAATAAGTCTTAACCCGTGAAGTAATAGTGACTATACAATTGCTAAGTTTAGATTTATTCTTACATTCTTCCTTTAACTGGCTTTTTAGCTGAAGTGAAATTGATGGGGAAAGTGTAAAGTTATGTCAAGTTTAGAAATGGGATGACTTTCCTTTAGTTGACTGTAATTATCATAATGTATTTCAACCTTGAAACTGAGCTGTGGATGACAGAGGAAGGCAGCTGAGACATAATAAAATGCCAGAGAGACAAAATAACCTTCAGCTAGTCTATAAAAGAAAGATTAAGAAGTTCTAAATGTAAATGCCAAATTCTGTCACCAGCCATTTCTTGGAATTTTCAGTGATCATAGCTGTTCTTTTTCTGGACCCATAAATGCACTTCAATTTTGAGTGACACAAGAAAGTCTTCATTGTCCACTGTTAGTCTTCTTCTAATTGCCTTACTCAGGAGATAGTCCAGTAAATCCAAACAATTTCTGAAAAACAAGTGATGTAAGAGCAAAAGAATAAAATGTGTTCTCAGAATTTCCATAGTTAAGTCCAAGGGAAGGCTTTAGACTTCAAATGTTAAGATTCGTGTTGATCCTATCTCTTACTCCTTTATTAAACTCTTCCTGAATAGTTAGTTCTTCTCCCTCATTTCTCTTAAAATACTCAAAAGATGCTCAGGACCAAAAATAGAAAATGGCTAAGCAGAAATGCACATGTTAACTGTCATTTCAATTAGACCAGGCAGGCAGGGCCCCATGTATTTGTCTTTGTTAGTGAGTATAACCTACCATGGATATAAAATAAAGATCCTGGGTTATTTCTTTGTTACTGAACTTAAAAATTTTATCAAAGTCCTCATCTGTTGCACTAATTCCTATCCATTTTCCACTTTATTCCACCTATTAATTTCTGAAAACCTTACATCAATGCCTTTGTCTTTTAATTTGTTCTCATGATAAATAATTGCGTCTGAACTCTATTCTAACTACCTTTTCTACTCCTTTTAATGAATCTTCCCTTCTGGCCATTTTGTTTATTTAATACACTTCAACTCTTTTTTGTGCACTCTAAATTTTCCATGCACCTAATGAAATTTTGTCAAGTGACTTAATTTTTTCTGGAATTTAAGTTTTTTCACCCTTCTAAGAAGGACAGTGGGCTTAATGACCCTTATTTCTAATTTGCATGAAAAATTTCCACTCACTGTCATTTCATCTCTACAGTAACCCCTTACAGTAATGAATACCACAGTTATATTCATTGTACAAATACGAAACGCAAGTTCAAGTAGGTTAGGTGATTTGTAGTGGCAGTTTTAAAATTTTTTCTTCTCAGAAAATACCAGTTTCAATCGTATTAAATGAAATAGTTCTAAATTTAAGCAAATATGTACAGATTTGTATGTGGAAAACTGTTTATATCAAAGAAGGTCTAAATGGAGAAGCAATATTCTGTGATCATGGATTAGAAATTTCTATATTGTTAAAATGTTAGTTTTTTTCCAGTTTTATCTATAGATAAAACACAATTCTAAGCAAAATCCCAGGAAGCTATTTTGTAGCTACCAGTATACTGATTCTTAAGTTTATGTGGACAACAAAAGATGCAGTATAGAAAATACAATCCTGAAAATAAATGAAATGAACAAATTTGAAGTCTTATTCTACCTGATTTCAAGATAGTGTAATCAAGACATAGTGGAATTGGTGAAAGAATAGACACACAGATTAATAGAGCAGAATTAAGAGTAAAAAGTAATCCACACAAATATCATTTGTTGATCTTTGACAAAAGAGCAGAGATCAATGGAGAAAGGATCCTCTTTAATGGGATCAATTGGATTGGAACAATTGGATTTCCATATGCAAAATAAGTGAACCTGGATCCAGGCTTTAAAATTTATGCAATAATTAAAAAATAAATCAGAGACATGCATGTAAATTACAAAATTATAACACCTATTGAAGAAAACAGATACTCTGTATGACCGGAAGTTTAATGACAAGTCTTAAAATACAGCATTAGGAAAAACAGTTCAGGGTGACAGAGTACCAAGATTTTGAATTTCCTCCCTCCCACAGACACAATAAACTTATAACTGTGTATGTGGCAGATCCCTTTGAGACAAAAACTGACCCATCAGGAAAGGTGAGAAAGGCAGAGACATGGTCTTGCCAGGAATGCTGTTCCCAACACACTCGGGGACCCATAGTTGGCAGGGATATCATAAGCTTGGAGTTTCTCCCTTAGTTGTGAAGGGCTTGCTTTGCACATCAGGTGCCCCAAGAGTGAAGAGTACCTACATCCAGCTGTGAAAAAACAAGTACCATTCATTAAGGAGAATAATAGGACTGTGTGGAGCAGAGAATTAACTCTTGAAAGGCTGGGTAGAAACTCATTCTCTCCAGAATCCAGCACAAATGGAGCAGTTTTAAAGGAGACTGGGCCAAACCTTAAAAGATTTCCATTTCATAAATTTTAAAACAACAACTCAAAGAGTAGGAAAAGGGGTGATATCTCCATGAGTGTAGATGTTGGCAGGTACTATATATAAATTCCCCTTTGTTCGTGTAGTACAGGCTGATGCCATAATAAAGACACTAGAGGGTCAAAATTCCCATCACTGACCACCCTGATTTGTAGCCCTTGAGGCTATCTGGCAGCTCTCAAGACTAGTGTGGCAGCAATTGCCCCCAGCACCTGCCTATACCTTACTTCTGAGGCTCCTGGGTCAGTTCATATCAGTAATAATCTCATATGGCCAAAGCAGGTAAATCTCAAGACTGCTCCTGCTTGTAGCTCATGAGAGAGCTACATGCAGAACCTTCCCATAGTTTATGTCCACAGATTCTGGGGTTGTTAATATACGCAACATCCTCTTTTGGTTTGCACATGCAACTCCCAAGGTGACTCTCACCTATTGTACTCTTTAGTAGTTTGCATGCACAGATTAAGGTATAACTTTTCTACTCTTGCCACCACCCTCTCAATCTGTTAGTGGAGCTCTCTGGGATACCAATCCATTCCGCTGCTGAGGCTTAAGCCATTGCAATTGCTGGCATCTCAATACCTGGGCCTGCAGACACCCCTTTCATTTCTAACTTAATATCAAAACTTCAAGACAGGGAGAGAGAACTGTTTAACCTAACCCAATAGAAATCAAATAAACTGAAGAATGCACTGAGGAAACAGAAGAATATGCCCCAAATGATACAACAGAACAAAATTTTGGCAAGAACCCAAATGGAATGGAATGGAATGAAATGGAAATAAGTTGAACTACTAAATAAAAATCTAAGCAACAGTCATAAATATTCACTAAACTTGGCAGAAGAGTGGATAAGTAAAACAAGAGCTATAACAAAGACAGAAAATTTGAGAAGGTTCCAAACACATCAGCTGAAGAACATAGTAACTGATGTGAAAAATTAAAGGAATCATCTGCAAACTAGATGAAGCAGCGGATAGAATCAGTGAACTGGAAGATAAGATAGTGGAAAGAACCCAAATAGTAAAAAAAGAAAAAAAAAGAAGAAAGAAATAAAAATATCTTTTTTTTTTTTTAAAGAAGGTACTTTTTTTTTTTTTAAAGATTTTTATTTATTTATACATACAAGCTGGGGTACAGACCAGAGGTGTGGGGCGGCGAGAGGGTTCACCAGAGACAGAGCGGGGAGCAGAACAGGCAGATCAGAAATACACTGCTGAGGGGAGCAGCGGGCGAGGCAGGAGAGGTCTGCCACACCATGTGGGACTCTCCCCGGCCAGGCGTCGAACTCACATCGCCGCTGCCGACAGCTCCACAGCTCAGCGCTTAACCGCTGCGCCACCAGGGAGGCCCAGAAATAAAAATATCTTAAGAAACTATGGGATAACATCAAAAGGAATAGCATTGCCTTACAGAGTCTCACTAGAGCAAACATAGTCAAGCTATGAAATCGATCATGTAAAAAGCTAGCATGAAGATTAAAAGGCAAAAGAAGCACTCTAAATAAAAGGCAGAATAATCAAGGGATACATAACATAAAGAAGGGGGAAAGGATATAAAAAACAGTGGGTAGGGAGGAGAGTAATAATGTGAACTCTTAGAGCTCTGTATTAACTTGCTATCGATTTAAAATTATTATACATAGTCTTACCTGTGAATCTCATGGTAGCCTCAAAAATCCATAAAAGAAACAAAAATGCAAATAGAATATAAAACTAATGCCAAAGTAAGTACCAAATTACAAGAAAAGGTAACTTCTGTTACTGTGTTGGTGTCGGTTTTTCCCGATAAGTCTGTTAATATTTGCTTTATATATATTGTTGCTCCATTTGGTGCATATATGTTAATAAGAATATACTAAAGTAGGTATCAAACTATAAGAGAACAGGAGAAGAACAAATAGCAAACTATAAAAACATCCAGAAAATAAGTAAAAAAAATGGCAATAAATGTTCACATAGCAACAATTACTGTAAATATAAGTGGATTAAACATGCCTATCAAAAGACACAGAGTAGCTGGATGGATTTAAAAACAAAACCAAACTATTTGCTGTTTCATGGAGACCTAACTCAGCTCTATATGAAAAAACAAACAAACAAAAAACCTTCACAGGGGTAGAAAATAAAACTACAAGGGAATGGTACCCTAGAAACAAAAGCATAGACAACTGTAGTTACATCAGATAAAAGAAATTTCCGACTATAAAAGTACCAAGACGGTGATGGACATTATGTAATGAGGAAATGGTCAGTCCTTCAAGAAAACATAATGTAATGCTTGTGGAAATTGAAACATTAATCAGAAGTGTCCCAGAAACCAAAAATGCAGGATCATTGTCCTCAGTAGTTAATTCTTCTAAACTTTAAAAGAAGAGTCCCTACCCTTCTCAAATTCTAATATAAAATCAAAGAGGAGGGAAACACATTTTATGAGGTCACATTAGCCTCATACCAAAACTAGATAAGGATGTCACAATGAAAGCAAATTATAGACCAATATCGGATGACATTGGTCATGCATGCATGCAAAAATCCTCAACAAAATACTACTAGACTAAATTCAGTGGTCTAATTAAAGGATCATGTATAATGATCAAGGGGATTTATTCTTGGATTGCAAAGTTGGTTCAACATATACATCTGAATAATGTGATACCTTATCAGCAAAAGAAATAAGAATATCATTTCAGTAGATGTAGAAAAAGTTTTATAAAATTTGAAATTCATTTATGATAAAATTTAGAATAAAAATGGGAATAGAAGGAACGTATCTCAACATAATAAAGACCACTTATATGAAACCCACATTATATTCAATTGTTACTCAATTTTAACTCAATGTTGAAATTCTGAAAGCTTTTCCTGTAAGAGTAGGAACATGACAAGGATATCCCCTCCCACAACTGTTATCAAACATAATGTTTTTTGCTTAGGCAAGAAAAAAGTTGTATGAATTGTAAAGAAGTAGGAAAGATATCATTATTTGCTTATGATATTGTGGTGTACATAAAGTCTCCACTAAAAAAGCTACTAGAAGCAATAAATTAGTAAAGTGGCTGGCTACACATTTAATAATTTAAAAAATCTGTTACATTCTTACATGCAAACAACAGACTAGCAGAAAGAGAAATCAAGAAAATAGTTCCATTTAAAATCACATCAAAAATAAGGTTAACCAAGGAGGTGTAAGATTTGTTTTGTTTTTTTTTTTAAAGATTTATTTTTTATTTTTTATACATACAAGCTGGGGTACAGGCCAGAGGCGTGGGGCGGCGAGAGGGTTCACCAGAGACAGAGTGGGGAGCAGAACAGGCAGATCAGAAATACACTGCTGAGGGGAGCAGCGGGCGAGGCAGGAGAGGTCTGCCGCACCATGTGGGATTCTCCCTGGCCGGGCGTCGAACTCGCGTCGCCGCTGC
>PVIJ01017690.1:0-12963 GCA_004024925.1 Scalopus aquaticus | reverse complement strand
TAGATTTGTAACCTGAAAGCTATGTGACAGGTTTAGGAAAAAAATAGGAGACAACACAAATGGAAAAATACTTCATGTTCATGGTTTGGAAGAATAAACATTGTTAAAATGACAATTTACCTAAAGCATACATTTTATATGAGTTCCATTGGCACTCTTTACAGAAATGAGAAAATACTCCCCAGAAAAATAACCAAAGCAGTTCTGAGTCAAAACAAGGCATCCTATTTCTTGAGTTCAAACGATACTACAAAACCATGGTAATCAAAAAAGCGTGTTATTGGACTAAAAAAACATAGATCAATAAATCCATATGTTTATGGATAGCTAATTTGTAGTAAAAGACCCCTCCCCCAATCCTGAGCCAAAAATGGGCAGAGTATCTGAATAGACAGAGCTTCTGAATATGTTCTCCAAAGAAGACAAATAGATGGTCAAATGTGTCCATGTTAAAATATCTATTATTTGGGAAATGCAAATCAAAACCAAGATGAGAAAACATCTCAAAACTGTGAAAATGACATAACAAAAATATAAGAAATAATAAATGTTGGTAAGGTTGTGAAGAAAATGGAACCATTGTACACTGTTGGGAATGTACTCGTCCCTGCCATTGTGCAAACAGTATAGCGTTTCCTGGAAAAAAAAAATGCAGAATGGAAATACCACATGATACAACCTTTCCACTTTTGGGCATTTATTTATGAACCATCCATAGATGCTAAAAATGAATAGGTGAATGTTTGATGAGTAATGGGCTCTTTGAGGAGTCTCAAAGTATCATCTCACAAAATAATTACAAAAGCAAAGGGAGAAACTTTATTTATGAAAGCAAAGTGGAGAAATGTGACAGATGTCACCCTGAGGAGATGGTGTTAATAGTTTTTGGTGGTTTTTTTTTTGCATAGAAGAACTGGGGTGTAGGCCAAAGATGTTGGGGGGGGTTGAGATCATTCACCAGAGACAGAGTGGGGAGCAGAACAGGCAGATTTACTGAAATCACTGCTGAGGGGAGCAGCAGGTGAGACAGGAGAGGTCTGCCACACATGTGGGTCAGCTCCCTGGCTGGGGATTAAACTCAGGCCGTAGAGATGATAGTGCTGAGATTTAACCTCTAGGCCACCAGGGAGGCCCTGATGTTAACAGTTAAAGGAGAAAATACAAACATGTACTGCCTGACTGGATGCAGTATGAGTAACATGGTGTCATTTCTATGATACTTCTACCAAAAATCCAACTTCAGTCTTGAGAAAACATAAAAATTACAAATTAGGAATTTTTCTAGGGCATATGTAGTGAATAATCAAGTTTTAAAAGATCCTGAAAGTCAAGGAAAATCTGCTATTTCTCTCTCTCTTTCAGATTTATTTTGCTTAGTATAATCCCTTCCTGTTCCCTACATATTGCTGCTGATGGCATGAGTTTATCTTTTTTGATTGCTGAGTAGTATTCTAGTGTGTACATATGGCATCTTCTTGATCCACTCATCTCTTTTAGGGCATCTAGGTTGTTATCACATTTTGGCTGTTGTAAATAGTGCTGTAGTAAAAATAGGAGCGCAGGTTTCCTTTTGAATTAGTGTTTTTGTGTTTGGTTAGATATCTGGGAGTGGAATAACACCATGAAAAATCATAATAATAAAAAATTTGAGAACTATTCCAGATTTAAAGAGACCACAGAAATATGACAATTAAAATCAACCCATGATGCTAGATGTAATCTTTTGGTACAAAAGACAGTAGTAGGATGGTGGGTGACTCTTGAATGGGGCTTATAGGTTACAGGGTAGTAATGTGTCATTGTTCATTTGTTTCTTCTGATGGTTGCGTGTAATGGTTATTTGGGTGAATGTCTTTATTCTGGGAATTACAAATTTGCATTTTCGACAAGGATGAGTCATAATATTAGCAAGATAGTCCGACATACTATTTTTTAACTTTCCTTCAGATTTGAAATTATTTTTAAAATTATCTTTTATCCTTTCTAGCTCATAGATTTTTTTTAATTTGTTAAATCCCTATTGCTGTCAGAAAAACAGAAAAGTATGCCTGTTTATAGTAGAACTCTTACAACCAATTTTCTTTTTACTGAAGTCATCCTTCTAGCCCCACCCAAAGACAGTATGATAAGATGTTTGGCACATCAGAGTTTGTCAGCTCTGAATTCTCTCTGCAGTCAGCCCATCCAGGTGCACAAATATCTTGGTTATCAGAAATGACAGTCATGTCATTGTAATATCCTCTAAAAGTGAAAAAAAAATTACAGCAAAAAAAGGATAGTGAAATGTGAAGAACATGGCACAGAGCTTTTTGTTTTCCAAGGGAAAGATCCCTTAAGTCAGTCACTGAAGTATCCTAAGAAGAAACAGCAGCAAGTAATCTGCTAATTTTCTGCTAGGATTCTTTGTGGTTTTTCAGCTAGGTTGCTTGTTTCAAATAGTCTGCAGTTATCCTGGTTTGTGATTGTGATATCAGTAAGCAGAAATTTTGTATAAAACTGCAGAGGAAATTTATGACTTATCCAAAATTTTGTTTTTATTTAAAGGCATAAATGAAGAAAAAAGGGCAACCTTTCCATATTTCTTAACAAATTAGGAACTATAGGTTTTTAAAATATCTGAATCAAAAAGCCATTTTCCCTCGAATAATCTAGATTCAGTTTATTCATTTTCTTTACAAATATTTATTGCCTAAAATTTAACGAAAGTAAAATAAAGGCCAGGAGTAATTGAAAATTTTGTTCTACCTGCTTTATTAATGCCACCGGTTATAATGAGATCCAACATTTATTTGTTACTATGTACAAATCAATGAATTTTGTTCAAATCTAGTATGTTTCTCCTTTTCCCCTCTTGTCACTAGATTTCATGGGTCTACAGATTTAAAGAACTGCAGAAGTATCTTATTGCACTAACGGAATCCCTCTGAGAACTATTTTCACCTGCTTGATTGAGACTATTGACAAGGTGATTGAATTCCTCCAAGGATGTGCTGTTAAGTCATTGCCAAGGGACACATGCTTTAAAGCAGCAGCAATCACAGATGTTCATGACACATTACTTTGCTATATGGCTAAGAAAAATTTCTAATGACTTAGTGGAGTGAGTTTGAAATTAGAATATTTCATTTACCATTTAAGGTGGTGAAAATGTTCATTTTAAGCAGCTGCAATGAAATATATGACTCTGTGAACAGCAGCTGTATTTCCCTATAGCATCCATCCAGCCTACTGCACCAAGGAGTTTTACATTATGTGAATTGAGACCTAATTTTAGCAACTACAAAACCATACAAAAACCCTTCTAAATTCAATTTGGTATTCTAACAAAATGACAGTCTGACCCTTTCAGATCTGCATTTTTTACCCCTGACTGTTACTTATTAAATCTAATTTTGGTCATTGTAGACTAAGCTGGAATTTTGCCTTTGATGTCAAAATACACTGGTCAATAAATTTTTGCAAAAGTCATATCACTGAAATAAAATTAGTCATTTCCTATCAATTTGTATGTGCTCAACATGAATATGACAGTCAAAACCTAATTTTGGCTCTAGTTTTTTTTGTAATCTGCAATAAATGGATATTTACATCATAAAATGCATGCCAGTAGTAATAGGCCTTGACATAGACTTGTCATAGACTACTTATTAGATTTCTTCGCTTGTCTCTTGTATAGCTGTTCAGGAACATCTCTGGGGAGTGTCCAGCAGTGTCAGCCAGCATTGTAGTGGGCCATTTTCCCTGGTCTCTTGGTTCCATTGATGCGATATCTTGATGAAAACGTTTGCTTTGTTCATCACTAACCATATCACAGTTTTCAGGGAGGAAATCCAGATGGGAATGAAGGAAATGGATCTTTGGAGACATATTGCAGCCAAGTTTCTCTGATACTGCATCAGCCTGTCTTCTACTAGTTCCTTGTAGTTTTCTGCCCTAACATTCCCAAGAAAGTTTGTAGACACTAGGCGAAAAGCATTCCATGCTTGTTTCGCATCACCCTGCAGCAAGTTGTTGAACCGGTCATCTCAGTGCAGACAGAATATTTGGGTAGACTATTCTCCACTTCTTTGGCTTTGTTATTCCACTGGAAAGAGGAGGAACCAAGCAGAAGGAACAGTCTTTTCTGTGGTTGCTTGGCTCCCTCCACACCATGGGGACTGCAAATGACATTGATGGTCGTTTGCCATTTCACCACTGTGAAAGCTGTGTTGTTCATATAGTACAACATATGCAGGGCCCTAGGCTTGTCTTGGTCACCAACCTTGCATCCCAAGTAAAGGTGATAAGCCTTCTTCACTTGAGAAGTGATACTTTTCTTCTGGTTGACAAATGTCACTTTCCCACAAATAGAGCAGAAATTGTCCCCGCTATTAATGCACTTTCGAGGCATGACTGTTCTGTATTGTGCCTAAATGGATAAAATAATAATAGTTCTATGTAACAGTAGCTTAAACTGTCTCGAACAAAGTCTGAAATATTTTCAATGCTCAACCTTTCTGACAGGGCTTTCTGTAGTGCACTGTTGACGTCATCTTACTTCAGCAGCCGCCTGGCAGTAGTATTGCATTGCATCAGAAAATGATGCAGTCAACTCTGGATAATGTGTGCATGGTGGTATTATGCAATGCGATGCAATATTACATCATTCTGGGCTGATTTAGGATGTTGTTGCAGTCCTACTAGATCAATTTACACGGTGAAACATATAAAATGAACTATATGAAATATCTTCAAAATGAGAGCTAATAAAAAATTTTCAGTGTTATATTCATGTTCAGCACACCAAGATTCTACAGATTAGGGCCTTTTTAAGTCAGTTATGATCTCGCTGTTGAACAGTGATATCAGAGTGCTTGATCTCCAGGAGCATTCTCTATGCTGTGGTACTTACTGCTTTTGCTCAAGTTCTCTCTCTCTCTCTCTCTCTCTCTCTCTCTCTCTCTCTCTCTCTCTCTCTCTCTCTCTCTCTCTCTCTCTCCCTCTCCCCCCCCATGTGTGTGTGTGTGTGTGTGTGTATGTATTGTGTGTATCCATCCTCCCTTTTCTCTCTGTCCCTCTCTGTTTTCCTTCCTTTCCTTCTTTATAGTGTTTTACCTTTCCTCGTGACATACAGATTCACCTTTGACCCACTTACTTTCTCTCTCTTCCTCCCCCGTCCCTCATTTTCTTTTATGGTAGAAAAATACATTTAGCATAAAATCTGCCTTCTTAACCATTTTAAGTGTACACATGGTGTTAAATACTTTCTTAAAGCTGTGGAACCGTCACCACGATCCATCCATGTAACTCTTTCATCTTGTAGAACTGGAACTATACATAATAAAAACAACTATTTTCCCTTCCCCCAGCCCCTGGAAACCACCATTCTTTTTGTCTCTGTGATTCTGACTACTTTAAGTACTTCATAAATTGGAGTCATATAGTATTGTCTTCTTGTGACTGGCTTATTTTACTTAGCATAATGTCTTCAAGATTCACTGTAGCATATGTCAGAAATTCTTTTTATGACTATAATATCACCTTGTAATTATATATCTCATTTTGTTTAATCCACTCATCTGTCAGTGAACACTTGGGTTGCTTTCATGCTATATTGTGACTAGTGCTTCTATGAACATGGGGTATAAATATCTCTTCAAGAGCTTGCTTTCAATTGTCTTAGAAATGTACTCAGAAGTGGAGTTGCTCGATATGGTAATTCTATTATTTTGAGGAATCACTATATTGATTTTTACCACCTTTATATACAGTGGTCTCCCCATATGCATAGTGGATCCTTTCAGGACCTCTAGTAGATGCCTGGAACCACCAATAGTACTGAACCCTATGTGTCCTATGTTTCTTATGTATCCTGTGTTTCTTCCAACACATAAATAACTTTGATAAAATTTGATTTATAAATTAGGCGTATTAGGAGACCAACAATAACTAGGAATAAACTAGAACAATTTTAATAGTATACTGTAAAAAAACGTCATGGAAATGTCTTTTCTCTCTTTCTGTCCATCAATATCTGATTGATGAAACATTTTCTTTCTGAAGCCTAGAAAAGCAATTCCTGAATAAGGGAAGGACTAATGTATCATCTTTTGATGCATGGTATTTTCATGAAGATCCAGTGTGTTCATTTTTTCTTCTTTCATTTCCTGTACTCTTGGAGTTACATTAAAGAGACAAAACAAAATCCAGTGTCGGGAAACTGAGTTTCATAGTTTAGGTTTAACATTTGTCTTTGATCCATTTTGAGGTGGTTTTTTTTTTTTTTTAGTTTTACTGAGAAATAATTCACATACATTATTGTGTAAATTTAATGAGCAAAATTATTTTTTGTATATGGCCGTAAGTAAGGGTCCACACCCACCTTTATTTTTTTGTATGTGGTCATCCAGTTTTCCTGGCATCATGTGTTGAAAAGGCTGTTCTTTCCCTATTGAATAATCTTGGCACCTTTGTCAGAAATCATTTGACCATATGTGCATTGGTTTATTTTGGGGATCTCTAGTCCATTGGTCTTTTTGTCTGTCTTTATGCCAGTTGCATACTCGTCTTATGGTAAATTTTGAAATCAGGTAGTATGAGTCATCTAGCTTTGTTCTTTCCCATGCTTGTTTTGGCTATTCAGGGTCCCTTAAGAACTCATGTGTAGTTTGGGATGAATGTTTCTATTTCTGCAAGAAAATTCCAATGAGATAATGATTGGGATTGGGTTGAATCTGTAGATTGCTCTGGGGAGTACAGTTATCTTAACAATTACTGATCTTAAATTCATGATCATGAAAATGGGATATGCTTCCATTTATTTAGATCTTTTTTAATTTCATTCATTAATGTTTGCTTTTTTATTCTACTATATTCTGCTCTGTGGCTTCTGTTTCAATCTTTAATAATTTCTTTTAGGTCTTCTATTCTTCTCTGAAGTACAGTGTACATTTTTATAACCATTACTTTAAAATCTTCCTTAGATAGTTTGCTTATCTTAGTTTCTTTTATGTTTTTCTGGAGTTTTGTATTGCACTTCTGTTTGGGACCTGTTCTCTCCCTCCACATTCTGCTTAATTTCATGTGTTTTTCTCTATGTATTAAGCAACTGTGCTACCTCTCCTGATCTTGTTCAGATGATGTCCCTTGCAGTTCAGGGGCACAGTCCCCCTGAATGTGCAAGATTGGCATTCAAGGTGCATTCTCTATATGCGCTGTGCCCCAGCTATGCTGAGCTGCATGGTATGCAGGGTTGTTGACCCAAACTCAGCTATGTTGCAGTGGTTATGCTTACCAAAGGTATGTGACTGTGCAACGCTGAGTAGGCAGTCCTGTGGGTCCAGCCTAGCCTCAGCCATGGCTACTGCTAATTGGCATCAGTATCCTGCTGTGCAAGGCATGTGGCATATGTCTGGATGCCAAAGATAGGGTGACTGATGGCTCATCATTGCATTTGTGATGAGCTTCTCTCTAGTTTGTTCTTATTTTCCTAGTTCTTTTAGTTGCAAATCTAGGTTCTTGATTTGATATCTTCCTTGTTTTTGAATTGTTTATAGTTGTAAATTTCCCCCTTAGCACTGTTTTCCCTACATCCCATAAATTTTGGTATGTAGTGTTTCTATACTCATTCATTCTTGAATATTTTCTAATGTTCCTTATTATTTCTTCTTCGATCCATTGGTTGATGATGAATATGTTGCTTAATTTCTACAAACCTGTGAATTTTCAGCTTTAGTTACATTGTTGGTTTTTACCTTCATGTTATGGTTGGAGAAAGTATTTTTGTAACAATTCTCTTTCTAAATATGTTGAGATTTAATTTGTGCACAACATATGGTCAACATGGAAAATGCCCCATTTGCTCATGAGAAAAATGTTTGTTCTGTTGTTATTGGGTAGAATGTTTTGTCAGATCTGGTTAATTTACTGTGTTTTTTATTTCCTTTATTTCCTTATTTATCTTCTTTCTGCATGTTCTATCCATTATTATGAGAAGTATTGATGTTTTCAGCTGCTATTATAGATTTGTCTTTCAGCCTTCTAGTCTACTAGCTTTTGCTTCATAAATTTTGGTGGTCTGTTATTAGGTGCACAAATGTTTATAATTTTAACATTTTCTTGCTGTATTAAACCTTTTATTAAAGTTCAATATCTTCTCTCTGGCTTTTAATGGGAGAGAATAAGGTTTTAAAGTGCAACCAATCTTTAAGCTAATATGCTTTTTCCTCGATCTATGCATGTATAAAGCAACTCCCCCTGGTAAACTTACCATATGAGCCTTTTAATTTTTAAAAATACTGACAAATAATTTATGACTTATTTCAGATTCTTCAAAATTCATTTTCAGAGAAATAGTCATTGTTGAATTTTTAGCTGGTTATGTACACAGGTAAAATGGTAAGAGAAAAGAAACATTATTTTTGGTTGAAACTGGGTAGATCAACCTAAAAAATATAAACTCAGTTTTACTATTCTAACACTTTGGTTCTTCTTGAAATAGATGTTCCTCTTGTAGATGTTACTGTAATAAGAAATCTGATCTACTGCTGGATTTTTCAGTTCTGTTTATTAACTAATGTTACTTTATACTATTGTCTGCTGGGATTTTATGGCTTACTGTCTTGATGTGGTTTTTTGTATTAAGATGAATTAGTTCTCAGCATTAAAGAACTTCATGGCAACCTACGTGGAGAATAATTTCTGCTTAAATGAATCAGGAAATGGTAAGTCTTTAATAATAAGTTAAAGGTATTTGAGTGTTTGAGAAGTCAGAGTTAAACACACTTGACAAAAGACCATGTTTTCCATAAAAACAGCCATTGTTTACAAATCCAGTAAGTCAAGACATACCAGTTTTTACTATTCTGCAGAGATTTTATTGACTTATAACTGTCATTTTATCTTCATTATTATTCGCTACTGTTTTTTGCCATTTATTTTAATATAGCACTCTTATAGATAAGGAAATAACTTGGAAAATAGTGCATTGATGTTGTTATTTATCAGAAATAGTTTTGATACCACTGTGCCCTGTGTGTAGGAGCCGTAAGGTCACCATGAGGGATAGTCTTTACAAGCTCAATCATGGTTCTTTTTTTTTTTTTTTTAAGATTTGTTTATTTGTGCATACAAGCTGGGTTGTAGGTGAGAGATGTGGGTGGTGAGAGGATTCACCAGAGACAGAGTGGGGAGCAGAACAGGCAGATCTACTGAAGTACACTGCTAAGGGGAGCAGCAGGTGCTGCAGGAGAGGTCTGCTGTGCTGTGTGGGAATCTCCCTGGGCAGGTATCGAACTTGTTTTGCAGTGGCTGTGGATAGCTTCATAGTGCTGTGCTTAACCCGGTGCGCCACCAGGGAGGCCCTCAATCACGGTTCTTTTTAGCCAGAGGAAAATTAATTTTCAGTGCTCCTGCTGTTTTATTTCTGACTTGATTTAACTTAGAAGTGCTTTAGGAACTTGGCGTACTTGAATATTTTTCATTTATTGGTAGTAATTATTAATTGAATTGGGATTTGTTAACTGTTCCATGTTAACCAGTTAATTTTGTTTTTCATATTTTGCTTACGAGTTGTGTATATTGTATATTTGCATGGATACACCAATTTTATTTTATAAAGGTTTTTTTTCTAAATGAGGTTTTAATATTTGTTGCAGTTAGTTTACTTCCCTATAGCAGTGAAGCAACAAGAGCCAAGTTAGAACCTCATTTATCATGGTAAACTAAGGTACATTGAGATTGGGTATTTTACTTGAAAAAATTCAAGTCTAGATTCCTTATTAATCCACTATCTGGTAATGTACAGAGAGAGCAGTAATTGTAAACTATCTCATGATAATAGATGTTAAACTATTGTGAAACTATCAATTTCTTAATTTGCATAGCATTGGCAGTTTTTGAGCCTGTTTTATTATATTGTCTCAAAAAGGAAAATTGGGAAAGCTGAGTTCCTGTGTTATTATATACTCACTACTGTTTCCTTCATTAGACTCATACCGTCGTTAGAAACAAAGTACCTTGATGTGTACTGGATTGAATTTGTTGTTAAAGTACAAAAATAGTCTCTGCCCCACCAAGAGAATAGACACTGTTGGCTGATCTAACACCCATGGA
This sequence comes from Scalopus aquaticus, assembly GCA_004024925.1. Classification (NCBI taxonomy): domain Eukaryota; kingdom Metazoa; phylum Chordata; class Mammalia; order Eulipotyphla; family Talpidae; genus Scalopus; species Scalopus aquaticus. The sequence continues at coordinate 2,871 of PVIJ01017690.1, read as the reverse complement.
CAATGTTTTATAAGCTAAGTTTGCTGAGGGCACTGTAAAAAGACTGCTGCTTTTCCTATTAAAAGAGGGAAAGGTGTAACTGACAATGTCCCTTTTCCTTCCTTGAATGCAGAGACCTACAGCAAGCACCTTTGAAGCAGCAAATTAACACATTTAATGGAGCAAAAGAAATAAGGATCATTTGATGACCTTGAGCCTCTGTGCCAACCCTAGACTACCTACCTTTGTATTTATTATATAGGGGGGAAAATTAATGCTACATTTATTACAGTCACAGATAAGTCAGATTTTCAATTACTTGTACACAAATATAGTCTATATTTTCTAACTTCTTGTTATGGAAATTTAGCGTGCAGACTAAAGTAGACAGTGGTATGAGTCCTCATCACCCAGCTACCATAGGAATCAGTGTTTTATCAATCTTATAAATTGTGTTTTCTCCCTTAGTTATTAGAACTCAAATTAAGGAACTATACAATAGAAGTATGTGAAAATACTGTGAAAGCACAAGGAAGATGGTGAGTAACTTGGCCATAGGTGGAGGTAGAGGCTCTTAAGGAAAGGCTTCACAGAAAATATCACGTCAGCACAGGAGGTTAGAGCAAGTAAAGAATGGAAGAAAGAACATTCCTAATCCTAGGAACATTTGCAAAAAGGACCTTTAGAAAGCATGATATATTCAGTGAATACAAGAGGGAGTACTGTGGCTAGGTATACAGTTAGCAGAGACAGGTGTCAGTAGATGAGCCTAAAATGATGATTTGGTGTTAAGTCACAATGGAACGCATATGTCATACCAAGAAATTTGAAGTTCTTTCTTTATAGGTATCAGAGTTGAAGTGTGTGATTAAGTATTAGAAAAATAACAACAGTAATAAAGCCTATGTTTTTATAATCAGGACTGGAGAAGGAGGGCAGAGAACTGTGCCAGTGGTCCAGATGAGAGAAAGACATTTGTGATATTGATGATAATTAATGATAAGAGTAGTTGGCTTAGGCAGGGAAAGATAACTTTAAGAGATATTTCAGATGAAGAATCAACATCATTTGTGTCTGGCTAGAATGTGGAGAAGGGTGTCTGAGTCAAAGTAGTATATGTGATGATGCTTTTATTGGAGACTGTAGCAAAAGAGCAATTGGGGTAAGCACATAAAAAACGAGTTTGATCTTTTAAGTTTAAGGACTTGATAGAACATTCAGGTAGAAGTATCCAGTATGTGAAGTGAAAATATAGAGCTAGCTCTAAGGAGAGTCTCACATTAGAGAGTCCCGCAGCCTTTTTTCCTGCCAGATAAGTCGTATGTTATATATATGAGCCTTCTTTTTCACAGCTTTGTGCTTTGGGACAGGGGGTGGGGAGTGGTGATATTGCTGTTTAACATGGTTCCCATGAGTCATGTAGTGTTCCTCAGTCAAAGAAGGCTGTGCAATGTCTTATGGAGAAAATGCATGTGTTGGATAAGCTTTGTTCAATCAAAAATTATTCTGTTGGCTGTGAGTTCAATTTTAAGAATCAATTATATATATATATATATATATATATATATAGAAATAAAGTATCTTTAAACAGAAACACACATAAGTCAAGCTTATGTACTGATTGGTTGATGAAAATGTTGTGACCAGAGGAACCTACCATTTCTTAGAAGCAGTGGAAGTACAGTATAGGCTGGTTTATAGAGAGTAACTACGATTCATTTGTGAATTGTTGACATTAATGCCAGTTTATACTTGAAATTATAATCACAAAAAATATGTAACTCTTTTCTTATTTAAAAATAAACATGACAAATATCAGACTAAAAATAGTTTGCTGTTTTAGATCACATAAATGATTCCATATTCCCTCCATCGGTAGGTTTTTTTCCTTAAAATGGAATATTGAAGAAATAACGGTGGCATTGACTGACAGCATCTAAATGATTGTCTGCAGCACATCTGAGCATAATGTGGTTTTCAGCATCACATTGGTGGGCTGCCAGTTCCCTTTATAACTTGATGTTATTTTCTTTATCAAGCTTTCTTTATTTTCAGTCCCTCTTCTTTTAGAGAAATTAATTTTATAATGGTGTTTATGTATGAGGGGGTTTCATAATTGAAGACTAGTGTTTATGCATTCATGTTTGTCATTTTGCTTGAGTACAACTCAAGGATTTTTTAACCTTTCATTCATGAATGTTGGTTCCTATCAGTAGGGAAGCTTTAAAAATGACAGGTATTCTGCAAGAGTGAGAATTATGTGTATCTTCTGACATTACATCAATGATACGTCAAAAATTAACATTAAACTTTGTATCTTACCTTTTACTGTCCACAAATATGAAAACAGGGAATTGACATTTGCAGAGTAAAGGACAGGAAGATACACAACTCCATGTAAAAGACTTTTATGTTCCAAAGTGCTTCTGTGCTTGCTAACATGTATCTGTTTTCCCCTTGGCATTGAAGATACGCCTTGACATATTACTATCTTTTAAAGCTGTGTAGTTAAGTATGTAACATAAAAATGATCCAGACCTCCATTTAGTGATGCTTTAGTTTGTTATGGCTAAACTTGTATTGCCTGTGCTTCTAATTTGATCCCATTCTGACTGAGGCTGCCTTTTTTTCTAGCTAATATTTTATTTTATTTTTTTTCTTTTTTTTTTTCCATTTTTTTTATTGTTATTTATGTCTTTTACATTTTGTATTCCCCTTGGGCAGCCCACCACCAATTCAACCGTGATCCATCTCCACGGTCCCCTGTATTCTCCTCTCCTCCATCCTGTGCCCTTATCCTCCCCTCCCCCCTCCCCCACCGCTGAGTGTCTCTCTCCCACCCGGCCTCCCTATAGTCCTGTTATAAGTGAAACCATTCGATATTTTTCTTTT
>PVIJ01017689.1:0-28680 GCA_004024925.1 Scalopus aquaticus | reverse complement strand
GTGCACGCTGCCCTCTCCAGGGCTCTGTTGCTACCTGGAGGGACTGCTGGTGTCAGTCTCGAGTTTTATCACTCTGCCGTGCCCGGGAAAACGCCTCTGCTCACCTTTTTTTTTTCTTCCGGGTTTCCTCAGGTGCCTCTCGTCTTGGTCTCCTGGTCCGGTTTTGTGTTGAGGGGAGGGGAGAGGGGATCTGGTGGTTCTTTCTTCTCCTTGATGAGTCTTTTTAGCTTCTTTCCAAGTTCTACTCACCCGTGAGGGTGTTAGATTTATGTAGCGTTTCTGGATCTTCTCTGGGTTTGGCTGATGTCTCTTCATAGGCGGCTTGTCTTTTGGGAGAGTTGATACTAGCGTCCCTTCACCGCCATGTTGATGACGTCTCCTGTTCAGATTTTCTAATCCTGCCTGGTTCATCTTTGAGGCTTGTAGATTTGTAATAGTTGCCCCATTTCATCTAGGTAATTCAATTAGCTCACATATAGGTGCTTACAGTAATGTCATATGATCCTCTGTCTCTGAAATATCTATTGTAATTTACCCCCTTTCATTTCTGATTTTATTTATTAGATTTTTCTTCCTTTTTTTCTTTAGTAAGTCTAGTTAGAGATTTGTTATTTTGTTGTATTTTCAGCAAACCAGCTTTGGTATCATTGATCTTTTTGAATGACTTTCATTTCTATTGTATTTGTTTTCTGCTCTAATTTATTTACTTCCTTCTCTTTTTGACTTTGATATTATTTGTTCTTTTTCTAATATCTTGAGGTAAGAGATAAGGTTATATTTTGAGTTCTGTCTTGTTTTTTGATGTATACTTTCATTTGTAGTATCATTATTTGCTGTGGTTCTGATAGGTTGTGTCTTTATTTTCATTCATCTGCAGGTATTTTTAAATTTCTTCTTTGATTCCCTCACTTATATAATGGTCATTCAGTAGTATTTTGTTTCATCTCCATACATTACAGGGTTTTTTGTGCTTTATTTGTGTGTATGATTTCTACTTGAAACCATCTTGATCAGATAAGAAACTTAATATAATTTCATTCTTCATGAATTTTGGAACTTGTTTTGTGATCCAACATGTGGTCGTTCCTCAAGAATGTTCCATGACCACTTGGGAATAATGTGTACTGAATTTTTTGGAGTTTTGTGTCCTGTGAATGTCTATTAAGTCCTTGTGGTCTAATTCCTTTTTAAAGGCTATTTTTTTTCCTGTTTATTTTCTATCTGGTTAAACTGCCCGTTGATGAAACTGGAGTGTTAAAATCCCCAAAGAACTATGTGTTGTTCCAAAGTCTGGTTTTATTTTATTTTTAACTGTTTTTATTATTTATGTCTTTTACTTTATTGCGTATTCCCCATAGGTTTCCCACCACCAATTCACCTGTGAGCCATCACCACAGTACCCCGTGCTCCCCTCTCCCTCATTCTGAGCCCCTATCCTCTTCCTCTTTCACTAAATGTCTCTCTTTTATTTGGTTCCCCTATATTCCTGTTATAAATGAAACTATTTGCTATTTTTCTTTTTCCTTTGGCTTTATTTTGCTGAGCATGATCCCTTCTAGCTCCATCCATGTTGCTGCGAATTGCATGTGTTTATCTTTTTTGAATGCTGAATAGTATTCCATTGTGTATATGTACCATATCTGCTTGATCCAGTCATCTATTTTGGGGCATTTGGGTTGTTTCCATGTCTTAGCTACTTTAAACAGTGCTGCAATAAATATATGGGTGCGCGTATCCTATTGGATTAATGTTTTTGTGTCCTTTCGGTAGATTCCCAAAAGTGGTATTGCTGGGTCATACGGAGACTCCATTTTTAGCAGTTTGAGGAAATGCCATACAGCTTTCAATAGTTGTTGAACCAGTCTGCATTCCCACCAGCAGTGTAGGAGACTTCCTTTTTCTCCACATCCTTGCCAGCATTTGTTGTTCCCTGTTTTTTTAATTTGCACCATTCTCACTGGCATGAGGTGTTATCTCATGGTGGTTTTCATTTGCATTTCCCTGATTGTAAGTGATGTTGAACATTTTTTTGTGTATCTATAGGCCATTTGCGTTTCTTCTTTGGAGAATTGTCTTTTTAGCTCTTCTGCCCATTTTTTGACTGCATTGTTGACTCTGTTTTTGTTGAGTTGTGTGAGCGCCTTATAGATTTTTGTTATCAGTCCTTTATGGTTGTATTGTGTGCAAAGATTTTCTCCCAATTAGTAGGGTGTCTGTTTATTTTGATTAATGTCTCTTTTGCTATACAGAAGCTTTTTATTTTGATGTAGTCCCAGCTGTTTATCTTTTCCTTGACTTCCTTTGCTTTTGGCGATGTGTCTTTAAAGATTTTGCTGAGGTGTATGTTGTGTAGAGTTTTGCCTATGTTTTTTCCTATAACTTTTATGGTTTCAGGTCTTACAGCCCAATCTTTAACCATTTTGAGTTGGTTTTGTGCATGGTGTGAGATAGTAGTCTAGCTTCATTTTTTTTGTATGTAGCAGTGCAGTTTTCCCAGCACCATTTATTGAACAGGCTAACCTTGTTCCATTGCACATTCTTTGCTCTTTGTCAAAGATTAGTTGTCCATAGATATGTGGATTTATTTCTGGGTTGTCTATCTGATTCCATAGGTCTGTGCTTCTGTTCCAGTACCATGCTCTTTTAATTATTATGGCTTTGTAGTATAGTTTGAAATCTGGGAGTGTAATCCTTCCATTTTCTTTCTTTTTAGTCAGGAGAGCTCTGGCTATTTGAGGTTTTTTGTGGTTCCATATGAATTTCATCAATATTTGCTCTATTTCTTTGAAGAATGTCATTGGGATTTTTATCAGAATAGCATTGAATCTGTAAATTGCTTTAGGTAGGATGGCCATTTTTATTTCTTTTTTTTTTTAAGATTTATTTATTTATGCATACAAGCTGGGGTACAGGCCAGAGGCATGGGGTAGTGAGAGGGTTCACCAGAGACAGAGTGGGGAGCAGCACAGGCATATCGACAAAAATACACGCTGAGGGGAGCAGCGGGCGAGGCAGGAGAGGTCTGTTGCACCATGTGGGAATCTCCCCAGCCAGGTGTTGAACTTCTGTCACCGCTGCCAACAGCTTCATAGCGCAGTGCTTAACTGCTGTGCCACCAGGGGGGCCCCCGGATGATCATTTTGATAATGTTAATTCTTTCAATCCATGAGCAGGGGATGTCATTCCATTTTTTTGTGTCCTCCTCTATTTCTCTTACTAGTGTCTTATAGTTTTCTTTGTATAAGTCCTTTACCTCTTTTGTTAGGTTTATTCCCAGGTATTTGATTTTTTGGTTTCAATTTTGAAGGGGGTGGGTCTCTTAATTTCTTCTTCTTCAGACTGAGTGTTTGTATCTAGGAAGACTACTGATTTTTGTGCATTGATTGTGTATCCTGCTACTTTACTGAATTGGTCTATAATTTTGAATAGTTTTTCTATGGCGTTTTTAGGATTCTCTATGTATATTATATTGTCTGCCAATAGTGACACAAAGTCTGCTTTTAGATTTTATATAGTTGCCTTATGTATTTTGATCATCCTTCATTTGATCTGTATATATTGATGAGTACTATGTGTTCTTCCTGAGGTATTGTCCCCTTAATTGTTCTATAGTGTCTCTGTCTCTTATTAACCTTTCCAACTAGAAGTCTATTTTATCTGATATAAACATAAGTGTCTCACACTTTTCCTGGGCTCCATTTGCTTGTAGGATTGTTTTCCAACCTTTTACTTTGAGTCTACATTTATCTTTGCAGTTCAGGTGAGAATCTAGAAACAACAGAAAGTTGGCTTTATTTTTTGATCCAACTGGCCACTCTGCATTTTGATTGATTAATCCAGTCCATTAAGATATAGGGTTATATTGATAGATTTGTTATTATTGCTGTTTTGTTTTTAGTTTTGTCTTCCTAATTCTTTGTTCATTTTTTTAATTTCCCTCTCTTTGGTTTAGGTAGGAGTGTATTGCTTTTTTATTTATTTATTTATTTTTTTGTAGGGGAAGTCTGATGTTAGAGAGCTCCCACAGTTTCTGTTTGTCTGAGAAACCTTTACTTCTTCCTTAGAATCTGGAGGAGAACCTTGCATTATACAATACTCTTCATAATTTTTATCATTTAAAATTGTGAATACATAGTTCCATTCTCTCCTTGCCCATAGGTTCTCTTCCCAGAAATCTGATGTCAGCCTTATGAAATTTCTCTTATAGGCTATCTGTTTTTGTTCACTAGTCACCTTAATATTCTCTCTTTGTCTTAAACTCTTATTAGTTTTACAACTATGTGTACAGATGTATGTGTCATTATATTTAGATAACCAGGTGTTCTTTTAGCCTTATAAACTTGTATATTTAGGGGCCTCCCTGGTGGCGCAGCGGTTAAGCGCTGCGCTGTGGAGCTGTCGGCAGCGGCGACGCGAGTTCGACGCCCGGCCGGGGAGAATCCCACATGGTGGGGCAGACCTCTCCTGCCTCGCCCGCTGCTCCCCTCAGCAGTGTATTTCTGATCTGCCTGTTCTGTTCCCTGCTCTGTCTCTGGTGAACCCTCTCGCCGCCCCATGCCTCTGGCCTGTACCCCAGCTTGTATGTAAAAAAAAATAATAATAAAAAAAAATAAACTTGTATATTTAGTTCCTTCCATCAGTTTGGGAAGTTTTTCTCTATTATTTCTTTGAATAAATTTTCTGCTTTCTTCTCTTTGTCTTCCCCTTGTAGAATACCCATTATCCTTATGCTGCTTTTCCTAATGGAATTGGAGAGGTCTGAAGTTTTTATTGTCCCTTTTTCTTTGCATTTCTCTTTCTTATTCCACATGGTTTCTTTGTGTATTTTAATCTTCAAGATCATTAATTTGGTTCTCCATTTCATCTAGTCTGATTCCATAGTTTTTTGCAGAATTTTTTATATCCTCTGTTGATCTTTTTGCATTACTGTAACATCTCATTTTCTTGTCGAAACTTTAATTTCTAATTTGTTTATTAATTGTATTTAACAAGCCATTCATTTTTTTTTTTTCTGCATTCGCTGCATTTTCTCCCATTTGTTTGAATTTCCTTATCATGGCAATTTTGAATTCTCTGTCTGATAGTAAGATAAGATCTTCCATAACTTTTTGGTTGGGTTCTAGAGAGTTGTTCCCTTCTTATGTTTGTTGTTCCCTCCTATATTTCCTTGAGATCTCAAGTTACCATGTTCTTTTGTTCCATCTACCCATTATGCTGTCACAGTCTTCTTCCCAGGAGATCTGTACTATACAGCAGTACCAAGTTGGAATCATTAGGAGAAGCCCAAAGGAACACTTTGGAGGGAGGCATGCTCCTTAGTCACCTTATTCCTTACTCCCCACACTGACCACCAGCAATGAGGATGCCCTTTGTTCATAGGCTCTGTTCACTATGGTTACTTACAGCTTCTAACAACAACAGAACAGCCCAGAGGTTCCATTGTGGGTAGAACTGGGTGTGGACTTAAGTCTTTTTGAAGCCTGTGGTCTAGAAGTCCCCTGCTAAAAAGGCTATGCAGACAATATGCCCAAAGTGTTCATTCTCACTGTACAGCAAAGAAGGCATCAGAAATGGTGCCAGTTATAAAGCGAGCCCTTTGGTTGCTTTCTTTCCCAAGATGGAAACACAAAAAGCCATTGTTCAGACTGAGTTTACTGTGCCCTCTTGCAGTTTCTTTCTTGGTACAGGCAGGGGTCACGTGTGTATGGGAAGGGGGAGCAGTTGATGTCTTCCCTGACTCCCTTGTGCAGGCAAAGACAATCCTGATTACCAAGAGAATGTGCAGGGTACGGCCATAAGACTCTCCCCACTGCCAAACCCCATACCCAGCTATCTGGCTGTTCTTTGTTGAACTTCCGAAGAGGTTATGCTCTCACTAAGAATTATACATTTTCCTTCCTAAGTTGGAGACATGGGAGAAAACAGGGTACTTGTGGGAAAAGGGCCAGTAACTTTTCCAGTGACCTCATACCTGTCCTGACTTACTGTCTCTCAATCTTTCCTACCCTTTGCAAAGGTTTCTACCACTTCTCTTTGCTAAAACACTAGTTCTTACTTTCCAGCGCCATTCCAAATATGTCTTCTCACTCCAGATGCTTAACTTCCGTATTGCTGAAGGTTCCTGTCTGCCCACCAACTTCCAGCATGCCCTTTCAGGCCCATTTTACAGATATCTAATATTCCACTTTTGGACCTTCTGATTCTTTCTTATTTTCTCCCTATTTATCTTGCACTTAGACTTTTTGCTCTATTCCTACTGTCCTTTGGGAATGTCTGATTCTTTTGATACTGACTCGCTTTGGAGTAGAGTTCTCTAAAGGAAGCTGCTTCTCAGATTACCAACTCTACTTTCATGCACTGGTGCCAGGAATTCTCCTCTCTATTCTATGCTTGCACCAAATTCTGTTTCCTTGTACTCAAGCCTAAGTTTCAGGAAGTGACAAGACAATCTGAAATTCTTTTTCAAAAAGAAACAAAAAACAAAACAAAACTGTTTTTCATCTCAAAGTATAATCCTCCCCTGGCATAGACCTTTATCTTCAGAAGTCAAAATTGCAGTTGGTCCAGGAGATGGAGCATTGGAAAGTCAGCCGAGACACAGATTTGCCAGAGGTTACTTTAAAACACACAGATAGGGGGCCTCCCTGGTGGCGCAGCAGTTAAGTGCTGCGCTGGGGAGCTGTCAGCAGCAGTGAAGCAAGTCAGCAGCAGCGACGCGAGTTCAACGCCTGGCCAGGGAGATTCCCACATGGTGCGGCAGACCTCTCCTGCCTCACCTGCTGCTCCCCTCAGCAGTGTATTTCTGTTGATCTGCCTGTTCTGCTCCCCACTCTGTCTCTGGTGAACCCTCTCACTGTCCCACGCCTCTGGCCTGTATGCCAGTTTGTATGCATAAATAAATCTTAAAAAAAACAAACAAACATACAGATAGGGACAAGATATTTCTGTGAGCTTGATTCATACCTGAGATGTTTCTCCCAGTGTCTTGGGCTTGTGTTAAATGAGTATCACCTGGATTTTTTTATCTTCCCTCACTTCAAACACTATTTCTCACCCTTCCCATTCAAAAATGAAAGTCCTAAGGGCCTGTCATGATAACAGATGTTTCATTCTTTTACTTTTAAAAATTAACATAGCACTTGAGTCATAGCCTCCAAGGGTTTGAAAAAGAAACATGAGCTGTGTACACATAAAAACAATAAAACTAGATGAAAGTTAAAAACAACAACCACCACAAATTTATTTAGTGTGGTAAGAACACAATAATTACCACCACCACTAGTCAGATTGCTTCTGAGAAAAGTAGCAAATAGTGTTTTGTGGGAGAAAATGGTTGCTCTCCACAGTGTTACATCCATAAAATCAGAGGTGATAGTAATTATTTTGGTAGAAAGAACTAAGCTGAATGTCAGGTGACCTGGATTTTAAGTGCAATCTACTTATCTCTGAGCTGAGTCTTATTTGGCTATTATTATATTTCTAAAGTATATGGCACTGACTAGCTTTTCTAAGATTTCCTAAGAACAAGAGCTCAGTAAGTTTCCTGATAGCATATGAAAGGCACTAAGAAGGCTGTAATAAAAAGGTGTGACCCATTTGTTTAAATCAGTGTTGTTCCTAAAATACTTTTGACAATCCGATTTTTTTTCAGTAGCAACTGATTGATTGTTTGTCCGGCTTTTACTGTTTAAAGGGTCTATTTTCCAAACATTTTAAAGGTCTATTTTCATCTTGTTTAATTATGGCCTAATAGCCTTACATATTCATCATTTTTTAAAAGGAATTTAAACTTAGCTGAGTTCTGTTGTTTATTCTTGACACACTTCCTTTTTTGTTTAGATAATAAGGTCTTCACAAAATTCATTCTTATAATTATCACCAATATTCCCAACATTACCACTTACTAATCACTCACTATGTGTGAGAGTATATGTAAGTATGTTTTATGAATTTTGCACTTAATGCAAAAAGCATCTTGGCAAATATGTAATATAACGCCTACTTTTATGTAAAAATAACCCTCAGACACTGAAAGATTATATAACTTATCCAAGACCCAAAAGGTAGTAGGTAGCAAAGCTGAGGTTATACTCAAGACACTCTGACTTCCAGTCTAAGATGGTTAAATATACCATTCTCTATACATGCCTCTTAAAAGATTTCAGTGTATCTTCATAGGAAATCAAGGAAACCTGCAGTCCACACAAAAGAAGAGGCAAGGTATCTTTAAAACAAAACAGAAGAGCTTTTTCACAGCTCTAAAGTCCCTACCAACCTCCAGCATCCTGAAAATATAACTGCTTTGCACATCAGTATCTGAACAACTTTATCTCTTCTGCTTTCACTCCCAAAACCTTGTCTAGAATACTTTACCCATCCTGAAATCTTCCTTTTCAAACTCAGTTCTTAGCCTGTCCTTTGGGATCTGCTTTCTTTTCTTCCAGCAAGAGCGTTCTAGTTTCTTTTTTTTTTTTTTAGATTTATTTATTTATGCATACAAGCTGGGGTACAGGCCAGAGGAGTGGGGCATAGAGAGGGTTCACCAGAAACAGAGTGGGGAGCAACACAGGCAAATCGACGGAAATACACTGCTGAGGGGAGCAGCAGGCAGGCAGGAGAGGTCTGCCGCGCCATGTGGGATTCTCCCTGGCCGGGCGTCGAACTCACGTCGCCGCTGCCAACAGCTCTGCAGCACAGTGCTTAACTGCTGCGCCACCAGGAAGGCCCAAGAGCGTTCTAGTTTTATTTCTGGTTTTATTAGACTGTCTCCACAGTTTTCCTTTTTGAACTCAGACCCAACTTTGTCTCCTATTTCAGCCACTTTCCCAACCCAGCATAACTAAGTTTTCGGGGCCTGGCTGACGATTGTTGCCACTATCTGGCCTCCAGTGTTGAACAGGCCTAACTCTGTGTCCCAACTGGATTAACTTTGGGCCTGAGAAGGCCATCTCAATCTCTTTGCCTATTTTACAGGTTCTTCTTTCAATACTCTCCAGCTGCATTATACTTTTATTGAATGGCAGAAACTCAAAACATAAGCAATACCTCACTTCAGGATGACCATGGTCATAAAGGGGTCTGGAGAAGAACGATCCTCTTTGGCTTCTAACATATTTCTTGATAAAGCCCCACAGCTATGTTTTCTAGTTGGATTACTACAATAAATTCAACTAATTTTGTCAGGAAATAATTCTCCAAGTGTTTTCTAAATGTTTGCTTATCAAGTCATAAATAAAATTATCAAAAAATTATCTTTCTCACTTCCTTTGAGAACTTGGACTAGTAATTAAAATATCCAGGCCCCATTTTCCTCATCTATCTATAAAGTTAGAGGGAGGCCATGTGCCTGTTTCAACAGAGTGTTCGAAGCTCTGTGATCTGCATTAGTATCCGGTGGGATATCTGAGTAGGGAAAGAGCAAGCACAGGTTTAAAGGCTGATTTGATCTGCTTTATAAGTTAGGTTTCTGGGTATTTTATTTAGAATGAAAAGGAAAGGTTAAACACAAGTATGAGAAAACTAGATCAAGGACTAAATTCTCTGCTTTCCTATCTTCAAGGAAATTTTGTCCTTTCCCCATCTGTTAAGATGTAGCTCAAAGGTCACCTACTTGGAGAAGTCTTCCTTGGTTCCCTCATCTTCCACTTTTTGTGTCCTAAGCTCTTTATTATTGTCCCTAACACAGTACTCTTTCTCCTAGTCAGTGGACCAGCAACCATGCATTCTTTATCTCACTCTCTAGTACCTTTTGCAAAGTACATAGTAGGCACCTAATAAATATTTGCATGAAGAATGATTGACTCATCCTACAAAGTTTAGATTATTTTCTCCAAATTAAACATACTGCTTTAAACTATCTGAAACTGAAGCTCAGTTACTATTTTACAGTTTACTCCCACAGTCCCTCAAGATGTCCCTGCAATTTATTCATGTCACCATGGCATTTCACTACTGGAAAGAACTAGTGTCACCAGCAAATTTCGAGATGTCACTGTGCACTCCATCTTCCAGAACACATCTAAAAATATTCTCTGAAACCAATCCTTAAAGGATTTCTCACTTTGCACTTTCTCTATCTAGACCTGCTTATTCTTATTCATTGTTTTGTGGATAGAAACTCAGTCCCTAGGTATACATGATGACTTATTTTTTCAAACCTGATTTAATTTTTAAACACCTGTTGGAGCTAATCAAAGGCTTTTTGAAGGTCAAGTAATTTACATTCTGTCTCAGCCAAACTGTGAAAAGTAGTAGTGGAATTTAGAGCTTTATTATTTTGTATTCTCCTATGCTTCTGTACCAAATCAAAAACATGAGCTTACTTTGGTAGGTAATAAACAAGGGATAATCTTAAATTGATATAATCTTCCTGGAGGTGTTATCTGACAGTATGATCACCTGCCAAAACATCCCTTCTCCACTTGGATGTATGCTAAAGATGAAAATACAGTATAGCTCGATGGATGCTTTCTAATAGCAACTTTAATCTCTCAATTTACTGATAACTTTTACATTGTGATTTTACTGTACAACAGTCTGAATTCTAATTCATCGTATTTTTTATCTATCCCCCAACACAAACATCTACTCACCCAAAGCACATGATAATTTAATCTTTAATTATCTTATTAGTTTTCTACTAAGAAAAACATTAACCCTTCTTTCACATTGTCCTTCCCAGGATTTACATCTGTAATCTGATCATTGAAGTATCTATACAAGTAGGTATATTATTTAAGTGCCCTATGACTGTATAGATAGTCAAATGTCAAAACATCAAGTGAGTCTGACAACATCTCTCATCTGGAACTACAGCACATAGTTTTCTACTTAATATTTTAATTTTTTTAATTGCCATTACACACTGAATAAAGGCTGCAGACTTGTCAAAACATAACAATTCCCAAATTGCAGTGATTATCTCTGAAGCAAATTTCTTTTTTCATTTAGCTTTTATTTCAGGTATTTATTTGGAGTGTTTATTATTGCTGATTTACTTAGGTGAAATTGAATTTACTTTTGATAACCTCAATTTAAATTTACATTTTTTCTTTTCTCTATAACAACTTCATTGTTTATTGGGGAAGCATATATAATATTGTATGCATATCTGGTTCTTCTCATGTGTTTTCAAAATTGCTATTAGAGACAAATTATAGCTAAATTTTTAATGTACTTTTCATGGACACAGCTTGCTAACTTCAAGAGCAAATAATTCAAATAATTTTCAGGAGTATCAATTTAAATTCTTCTTGCACTGTCAACTCAATTAATTCAATGATTCCATATTTTGAAAACTCATGTCTGTATCTGCACTATATAGAAAAATGGCAGTCTCTATTATACAAACCTCTCTAGGGGAAAATTGTAAAAGCTCGTATTTCTGGTAAACTTATTGCAAGCAATATAAAATTCTTGGGCCTCCTTGGTGGCTTAGGGGTTAAGTCTCAGCCCTATCACTGCCAGGCCCCACAATGACCACCTGAGTTCAATCCCTGGCCAGAAAGATAACCCACATGGCACAGCAGATCTCCCCTGTTTCTACCGTTGCTCCCCTTCATGGTGTATTTCAGTAGATCTGCCTGTTCTGCAGCAAGTGCAGGAAAAAGATACTAAGGGCAGCAGCACCTTGCATCATCCAAGTAAGACTCCAAAACTCATCTATGTATCTATGCATGTATCTATGTATTTATCTACCTACCTACCTACATACCATATACCTATCTTTACAACTAGAATATGCAAGATTTATAAGTGACACAACAAAAAAATAATAATTTTCTTTGAAAGGAAAAATGAGTTCTCCTTACAATTTTAGTATTCTTAATACTGAGGACAGTTTGGTATACATTTCCCCCTTTTGTATTAGTCTTTGATTTAATTTATGATCTTTTCAAAGAGGAGGTTTATTTGCCAACACCTGATTAACACTATGTCTTTGAATAAAAGGAACTCAAAATCACTGGTATTTTCCTGAATAAACACTCAGATTTGGAAGGAAAATATTTTAGTTTTCCCCAAACAATAATTGGATATTATGAACCTACGTTTATATTTTAACTTTGGGATGTGTACGCTTTCTCTCAATCATTATCCACTTTTTCTGCTCATGTATGTATCCCCACCTTGTAATTATTTCATTTATGTCAAATAATGGGATCACATAATGGATTCCATAGTAAACAATGAAGTCAGCAACAGTCATTAACACATCATTAATAAGCTTGCACTTAGCAGTAACAAATACCATACTTTTCTTTTGACTTATAATTTCTCCCAAGGTAAATTAACTGTGCTGGTCAAGACAGACATCTTCTTCTATGTAAATGAAGAACAATTTTCTCCAAATGTAATTTGGGGCATAATATCTTGAATTCTAAATATTTAAACTGTTAAAGTTTCAACTTTTAAAATTTAGTATTATCTGAATGTTGACATATTGTTTCAATTCTGAAAAATGCATTAATTATAAATTTATATCAACCATGATATGAAATAATTTCTCTATCTGTATCTAATACTTATTAAGTAACATCCTTCCTCTCAATTTTTTACACTTTTTAAAAAACACTATAAGAATTATAAAAGCTGATATTTATCACAAAACATAGATCTTCACAGCCAAAGGGGAAAAACCCTAAAATGGATGTCAGTTTCTATCATAGTTAGCTCCCTGGCTAAAAATCCAACTCACACTGCAGTGGCTGCCAATCCTTGATAGCACTGAGACTTTAACCCCTGGCCACCAGAGAGGTCCCTATTTAGGCACTTTTAAAATGAGTCTTTTCTTAGTATTTGCCAAAAATAAAAAATAAAAAATGCAGAAGCACTGTTAAAAGAGGTATTTGCACCTACATGTTTATTATAGCATTGTTTACAATAACCAAGAGCTATAAGCCACTTAAATGTCCATCAACAGGTGATGGGATAGAGATGATGTGGTATATACAATGAAATACTATACATCCATTTTTTAAAAAGATAAAATTCTGCCATTTGTGCTGCATTGAAGGGTCCCAAGGGTATTATGCTCAAAGAGACAAAAAGACAGAGAAAGATACATACTGTTTGAATATGTGGTATATAGATAAAGCAAACAAGCTAAATTAAACAAAAATAAACTTTCTGACTATAAGACCAGTTAACAATTACCAGAAGGCAAGAAAGAGGGTAGGTAAATCATGTAACAGGGACAATTATATGCTGAAGAATAGAAGAGTACTTTTAATGGTGAACTCAATGCAATATATATATATATATATATATATATATATATATATAAATAACATATGTGTATGTTATATATATAATATATACACACACTGACCTTTAACATATATCTCAACAATCTAAAATGTATATAAAGTAATAAAGCAATGTTACTTCAATTTTTATAAAGGCATTTAAAAATAATATAAATAAATGAGTCTAAAATAAAAAATTTTGTTTTCAGATTTAGTTATACACATAGGACAAAAATTATATTATTTCAACTCAAAGGGGAAATTTTATGTATTACCTAAAAATGTGTGAGAAGAGTACATATTTTTTCCAAATTCTTCTAGGAAATAGAAAATCTGTATACTATCAACACAGAAATAATGGAAATAATACTATGGAAATAATACTAATGGAATGGAAATAATACTAATGGAAATAATACTAAGGCCTGCTGTCTTCAAATGGTTTCACTGATGGCAATGTGTAAAATATAAGAGTTATATAAGGTGTTCTAATGACTATGCTATTCTATGTTATTTCAGTTTTTAAATTTAATTGACTATGTCAGTCTTTAAGTAATATTGAGTAACACTTTCTAGAGTGGTAATCGATTAAAATGATTGTGAGAGGGAGTAAAAAAATTTGACTCAAATATTTAACACATTTGAGCAGGTTTTAATCTCAGATTTTACTGGGACCAAATAACCTTTATTTCAAGAAACATTTCATTCACAGGCTTTTTCTGAGGAAAAGTTGGATTTTACATTACCCCTTATGGTCAGTCAAGGACAAACTTAAAAACTAACCCTTTAAAGCCAATTATAGAAACGAAGCAGAGAGAGGGGGGAGGGGTTGGGAAAGGGTAAGAATAAAGAGGGAAGAAAGCACAACAGCCTGTGGTGGTGGAAGGTGGGTAATTTTGTGGGGTTTGCTACAGTGACAATACCTGATGGAGGTATACTAATATTACCTCAATTAAAAAAACATTTTAAAATATAAATAAAATTGTTCCTTGTTTTTTTTTTTCCCCCACTGTACTATATACAAAGTTTATGTATATGGAACTTGGGTATATGCATTAAAAAGTAAGGTATCAGACTATGTGAAATTCAGTCCTTTTTCAGACTATCTTGTTATTCGAGAAATGTAAACCACAATTTTAAATAAAATGAGAATGAAGAACAGAAAAAGATGAAAGCTTCATTTTGAATAAAAATATAGTTTCTGTGATACCGAGCTTAGTTTTCATGTTCATAAGCTTGATTTCATGAACTTTTATTTCTTGCATACCAAAAGTATCACACGATAGCACACAGCATATCGGATACTGAATAATGCCTAGATACATGATTAAATTATTATAAAACCTTTAAACATCATTAGATTTTTGAAATATTGCAATTCATAAGTTGGGGGTTATTTTTTATTCTGTATCAGTAGAGTCAGCCATATGTTCATTTAATTCCATTTTACTATTACATTTTTACCATTAACACCCTCTCAAAGGTTCTCACATCTTAATTACTGTTATATTATGCTATCAGAAATTTTAATTTCAATTTTAATATACATAACCAACACGATTGCTTCTTTATGATAAGTATTGGGTTTCATTCCCTTTCTTTTTAAGCAAAGTATAAAACAAAATGGTACAGCAATAACCCTGCAAACATGTATTCTTCCTTAGTCATTCTGCAGTTCTCAATCTAGTCAATGTCAGAGTATTTAATATGACCCATTTTTCATAGAGAATAGTAGTCCCATTTACAGTACTAGATTGATAGCACGGTATGCTATCAATCCCAAAAGCTCTGATGCGGGCCATGGACCTCTACCAAAAGATTCCTTTCTGGGCTATCAATCTCACCACTCCTCACTGTCTCTGAGCTCTAAATCAGACTGCTTGATATCTCTCCAGTTTTGTATTCCTGCATCAGCAGTCTGCCTAAGCACAGCCATCACTCACTAGCACTGTTAACTACACTTGCTACAAACACTGAACCATTTTCCTCATCCTAAGGCTGAGTGTGGAAATTCTTGCTACATTACATCATTTATGAATCCCTTGACAAGAAGAAATCATTTTTCTCCAGTATTCTGAATAATTGGAAATTTAATGGGATCATTACTTTATTATTTATTTTGGTAATGGGAATCTTGAATCTAACAGGTAGACAAATACTGAAACAATTATACTTCAAAAGCAAAGTTAAAAAAGACTTATCTGTGAGTATGTACATGTTTGTTTTTTTTTTCTATTCAAATGTTGTACTCCAGTCTAGAATTGCTAAGTGCTATATTCAGCAAAACTTCTAAGGACAATTTCATCATTCTTTTTATAAGTGTTTATTCAAAGTGGATAAAGTCCTCCTACTCTTCAGTTTGCTGGGTTAAACAGCATCATAAGCAGAGAGTGGCTAAACCAAGAAAGCAAGTTCTCCAGGCTGAGAAGCTTGAAAGCATATTCAGTCCCATCCATTTCTTTATCTTCACCAATCAAATTTTGCCTCAGTTCACATGAGAATGATTTTAGCTCTTTATAGCTCTTTTGTTGACTAAAGTAAGGCACATGGACAAGCCTCATGTTAAAGAAGCTATGACTTCAAAGTACAATCCTTCTATATCTACAGAAGGAGAAAAAAACTAAACACAAAGATGACTCAAAGGATGATATTGAAAATTATCTCTAATGCAAAGCAGCTATATAAGAATTTTTCAATAAATGGTAGTTTTTTATTAGAGTAAGAATTTTTCATTCAATTCGTCTTAGTATTTGAAATCAATCCAGTTGTCAGTCTTTTAAAAATTACATCTCCATAATAATTAGTATCTCCTATTAGAGAGACAAAATGGATCTCTATCACTGAAGGAAGGAAAGGAAATAAATAGACACAGATAATACCCTGTTTCCAGTAAAAGTGACTATCAAAGACTATTCTTTCCATGTCAAGACAAATACATTTTAAGAATCTAAAAATCAGATCTCTATTTTACTGGTTCAATTGCTTAAAGCACTTAATTTAAACTCATACCACTGTCAAATGCATATACATAAAATGTATACTATTTTATTTCTACTCTATAGTAAAAGATCAGTCTAAAGAAGAATAACACAAGTTGACTTATGCTACAATTAATTATTTTTGCATTTATCCCCAAACTAATATATATGTATAGGAGTCTAGTTAAATTGCATCCATCCTTATTTTGTGTACAATAATAATCCTAGAATCATAGCACCCTGAACAATACCCAAATAACCAGATTTTAAAGTAAAATAACTAATCTGTCTTCTTCTTTTTTTTCTTTTAAATAAAAGATTGACACCCTCTCACTTTCTGATCTTTTCCTCATTCCACTTATCCTGGATTCTATTCATTTAGAGCTTTTTTTCTCTATCTAAAAACTAGGCACTTAATGTATACCAACTTAATAATTTCTCTAGTTATTATATTTGCCTTCTCGGTGTCCATTGTGGAAAACCACACCTCAATATTAAGACATGCATGTGTGATATATGTACTCAACTAGTGTAACAAATCCTAGTTTCTATTTTTAGAGTTAGGAATCAAGATGTGTCAACACCTTGATTATAACCTTGATAAGTCATAACTTCTGTGTCCAATTATCCATGAAAATGAATGATCAGATGTCATACTATTGTCATAACTTCATAGATACTCTTTTCTCTTTATGAAATATTCCCTAACTTCTCCTCAACCCCTACATATTTACTGCTAATTGCTATTCTTTCATTTTTTTAAAGATTTATTTATTTATGCATATAAGCTGGGGTACAGGCCAGAGGTGTGGGGCGACGACAGGGTTCACCAGAGATAGAGTGGGGAACAGAACAGGCAGATTAATGGAAATACACTGCTGAGGGGAGCAGCAGGCAAAGCAGGAAAGGTCTGCTGCACCATGTGGGAATCTCCCCAGCCAGGAGTAGAACTGGTGTAGCTGCTGCCGACAGCTCCACAGCTCAGCGCTGTGCTGCGCCACCAGGGAGGCCCCTAATTGTTATTCTTTTAAACCACATTTCATATAGTACTTCCTACAGGAAGCCTCTCTACCCTCATTACAGAAGATGATATGCTATTTCCTGATAAGTTATTTTCTCAAAATAAGTATATGAACTCCATTGTTATGCTTAACATTGCTCTTGCTTTATATACACCTATTTACATGTCCTAGTATACTATAGTGGGACAAGTCTATAATTAATCTTTAAGGAGATTAGAAATAATTAGTTATTAAATACATATCTTTAATATGTATAGATGGATAGATGAATAAATGGATGGATTAATGAATAAATGAAGTAGATGATTTTTTCCCAAGTTCTTTTTAACTCAAACTGTTTATTATTCCAAACACATTAACAATGGACATAAATATCTGGAAAATTGGCGCATTTCAATTCATTACAACTAGGAAGCAAGTTCTTTTAGTCTCTGCTATTTGAGTTCTATCCTTTCTCTTCATGCTCCTGGTTATTATAAAATTAACTGGAATATTGGTTTATTATATGGCTTATTTCTTACTGATGACTTTCAACATGTGAGCAAAGAATCTCTACTCTTGAGGGGTTTCCAGTATCAACCAAGCAGACAGCAGACAAACAACAAGCACCTGTCAACTGGCAGGCAGGACTGCTGCTATTTAAGACAAAGACTGAAACTTGGGAGAACATTGGTTATAAAAAGCATTGGTCCAGGACACATATTCCTCTTTGAGACAGGCATGAATGAAAGGAGGGTGCTCAAGAATGAGTTCATCTTCCTATTTGTGAAATGTTCACCTTAAGTAAAGTGGTTGATGATTATCAAAGTAAAGTCTTATGTTTTCTTATTTCTCATGTTTGTTTCTCTGTCTTTTAACTCACTTCAGTTACAACATTCTTAATAGCAAAAATCCAGTGTTCTCCCTCATCCAGCATAGACAGTTCCAATACCCAAGATGCCTTTCTATTCAGAACTCAATATATGTGATCTTCCACTTGATATTTAACCTTGTGCCATTTGTAATGTCATGTTAACTTTTCCAACTTAAAATTTTATCTTCTGTTTATATTTAACTTTGTGTATATTTATGCCTAGTCTCTTTAACTATAATTTCTTCAAGGGAAAAAAACTATACCTAATATCTATTTTAATCACCCTACCAAGGCACTCAGTAATTATTAAGCAGTTGATTGTAGAACAATTATTTCAGTCACTAGGACAAGAAAATACATTTTTTTCAACAATCCAAGTTCATAAAATATGATAGTCTATCTGTTGATATTTTAAAATATTTTGAAAAACATTTTGCATTTATAAGATAATTGCTATTCCCATAACTGTTTTTTGAGTTACACAGTACACAGAAAACTATCAATTTTTAGATGAAGAATTTACACCCTAAAATTATATTTCAGGCTCTAGAGGAGTATCAAAACTAGACAAGGTCTCCTGACTAGTAGTATTCCCTTGTTCTTTCCAAGACAATAGATCAAATTCAGTTTCCCAACATACAGTTCCCTGCATACACTTCTGCCACATAATAAAAGGCCCTTAGTCACATACATAAAAGAGTTCCATAACTTTATAATGTTCTCTGTGCCAAATTACTAAATGTCAGAAATTTTCCTCTAAAGAAAGAAATAAGTGCTAATTCTAAGGGCATTCTCTGAGATTTTTAACTGGGTTATAGGAATGCTAGGATACTACTTAATATTCTTCCTATTTGATTAGAAGTACCAGAATAAAAATCATGAAAGTCCAGAGTACCTAGCTTCATATTTAGCTCTGGAATGTATAGAACAGATTAGAAAGCAAAAATTCAATTTAATCTCTACCTCTGAAAGATAAAAACAAAAAACAAACCCAAACACCAAACATCTTTTTTTAATACAGCAGAGATTCCTTAACTGCCGATCCACATAGAATGAATTTATTTAGTGAAAGAGTATTCATTGAAGAGAAATGTAGTCATTGTTTTATTCAAATAGAAATCATTATTCATGCAAAATAAATTGACTCTAATTGTCCATTGGCTGTGATTATAAAGCAAACTATGTGAGCCTTACAATTGAATCTTTACCACAGGCAGAAATGAGGATATAAACATCTAAAATGCACTTCATTTGGGTCATTATTGAAGAGTTCATATCCTGTCTGATACTTCAGAGTAAACTACAGTATGATTATGATGCTATTAATCACATATCTTCCGCACATCCAAAAAATATAATTCTCATTTATATCTCTAGCCCTCATTCAATGAATATGGCTCAATTTTCTCCATATTGAAAAAACAATTACAGAAGGAAATTAATTGCTTACCTACATGATACTTTACTTCTGAATCCAACACATTAACATATGCAACAACAATAAAAATAAAGAATAAATTGTATAAAATAAAGCCATGCTTTTGTTTATGAACTATAAAATAAACTGATTTTAAAAGCTGTTAATATGTGTAATTTAATGTATAGAAATAAAGAAAACATTTCTTAAAAGGAAAAATGAGGCAAAGACTCCATCACATTCATGACATTTATTATAGCAAGACATTTTTAAAATGTAGTATGAGTGAAAACTTTGAAATTCGGTCAAAAGGTTATGGAAAGTGGATGTTAAGTTAGCAGCTGAGCCAACATTATCTATTTTCAGAAGTATTTAAATTTAGGTAACATTTTTGTTTACTTTGATTAAGATCCAGATTGTATAGATATTATATATACATACATAATTTCTTTTCTTTCCTGGCAAGTGAATGAGCAAAAATTTAGCGATAAAAGATCAAATGTACATATACTTTTCATGCCTGTAATTTAATAAAGAAGAAACTTCAAATGTTTTTAAGTAAATTCTTCATATTGAATTGTCTTGTTGTTAAAGAACTTATATTTAACTAAGATTCATTGCACACACCATTATGCTGATGGCATATGTGTGAACTTCGTTTCAGTATCTCAGTGAAGGCACCTAGCTCACAAATTATCATTTTGGAGAAATACTGGATTTATGGGTCACAAAGTCCGGATTTGGGTTGGTTTCTCTAACAAGTAAAACCTGTACTGGAACGAATCAATTCATTGTGTTTCCCATTTGCGGGAAGAAAACAATAATATCTTTCCATTCTTAACCCAGGAATTTTGAGAATTAAATGAAATTGTATAATAAACAATATAGGTGTTAGAGAAACTCTTATACAAAATGTAAAATCAACTATTTTACTTACCATTTTTGAATGCATTTGTTAAAATTTACAATGCATAGAATCACCACACAGCCCCTTTCTGTAGAAGAATCCCAAGAAATCTCTTGAGATTGCTTGAATCCCAAGAAATCTCTCCTTTGTCTGAACACAGACCATTCTAACAGCATCCATCTCCCACCACCGTAATACTCTATATATCTTTCCTTTGCAGGGATCATTTTATTTTATTTTTTGAGGTTACCAATAAGCTTTACTAGAGCATTTATAAATAGGACTCCATTATCGGAAAAGTCCTTCATATACTACTCTGTTTTGTCTGTTTGGTATAAATGATACTGCATTATTGCTCTCATTTTATTTCTTTTTTCACTCAATATGATTTTAAAATTTCATTTTTCTATGTATATAGTTAGTTCTCACTGCTGCATATTCTTTCAGCAAAATCATCCATCATGTTTCACTTTTCCATTTTCATAATGACAGACATTTGGGTAACCTCCAACTCCCTGCTTCCAAAACAGTGGTGCAACAAATGATTTTGCTTATGTCTATTTATCAGTTTGTGACATTAATCTTTTTTTGACATATGTAGGACTGTTATTTCTAGGTATATGGATAATTAATTTTGCTAAATATTGTGCAGTTATCCTTAAAGTCTTTACAATTAGACTGGAAACTTCTGGGAATGATGATTATAACCTGTTTGCCTCCTTCGCTCCTCTCCCCAACCCCAGTAGCTGCCAGAGGATACAAACTCTTCCTTATATGGCAATTATGAGTAGCTGACAAACTTACTTGTGAAATATATCCAGGTGTATATTGTTCTCAGTCTGTCTTCATGCATATTTGATATGAAAATCAAATGATGAGTCCTGCCTCATCCATTGGCCACCTGATTGGCTGTGGGACAGACAAATGGATTTGATAAATAATCACAAAAATTCACAAAGATCTGCTATTAATAAAATGTGTTTGCAGGTAAGTGCTATTAAATAAGTCTTATGTTTTTCCCACTGTTCTCAGAAAAATGTGTGCTAAAATGTATTTTCAAATTCTGTAACGTAGTGACACAACACATTAAAATGTGTCACATTCTCTGGAAAACTCTTCTTGATATTCCAAAAATGGAAGCATTCTCTAGCATCTAAAATATCTCCATGATTTCACAGAATTAATCATCAGTTTCACAACTATGATTTAAAAGACTGTAGGGTAAAGGTGAGTTATTAACGTTATAGATGGTAGAGGTGCTCTCAAGGGTAAGAACAGGATAGGACAAAGTTACTGAACTGGCAAGTTCACTGGAACTGAATCCCAGTGATGTGTTTTCAGTCTAAGAGTTGGCAGTGAAACCGGTCCCCAAGAACTGCAACCTCCCCCAAAACTATTTCTACATTCTTTCAGATCATAACTTATCAATAATCAATTCAAACTGCTTTTTGTTTTTCAAATAGGCTGTTTAAATCAGATGACTTACAACTCCTTTTGTTATAACACCAGGAATAACTTGTTCTTCCAAAGTATTTCCCCAGATAAAGGAAACCTAGTAACTTAGGTCCACACTTGTTCAGAAGGTCCAGATCTCACCACTAGCACAAAGAGAGACGAGAGCACAGCCACCAATGACCTGCAGCCAACTCTGCTTCTTGGTCCCTTCCTGCTCTCTTTATCAATGACCTCTGGCAAAACTCCCATTTCCTTGCCCCAGTTCATTACCCTGTCAATGAATTTCAACTCTTTTCTCCTCTTGAGCTTCATTTCCCAAAATGTGATATAAGCCTGTTCCCCCAGTGATTGGAAGAGACACAGCTGAGTCTGGGTCAGCCAGCCTTGCAATAAAACCTTTTCTTTTACAAACCCTGGTGGCATATTTTTGTAATTTGTTTGCCTCAGGCAGACAAGCCCTTTATTGCTTGATAACTACACCAAAAGTTAGAGAGGAGAGACAGAATGAAGAGAGGAGGAAACCATGAAAGTTAAAGGAGAGGTGGACAAGGATATAATAGAATAGAAAGAAGCAAAAACAGAAGGAAAAGAGATTCTTGAACAAGAAGAAAAATAGTAAAAGGATGTATACGCCACCCAAGTAACTGTTTTTTCTGGCATTTTCCAGGAAATCATTTCTCTGATTCTAACAGATTTCTCCCAAAACTACCGTCTTCACAAACAGGTTGTCCATCTTTTTCCTCAAAATGAAAAAACTATTAGATACAGATATGTGTATACACATATTTATATTCATGTGCATTTTAAAGCTGCTTTCATTTATTAAACTTTACTTTCTCTTGTGCTTTAGTAGCTACCATGCAATTAATCATTTCTCTCTACAACAAAAAAGTAGTTCCTGTCACTACTTTTCAATACACATTTAATTGATTATGCTTTTTTGGTAACCATCAACATGACTTTTGAGTGCTGCTACTTCAGCTGATAGTCCCCCTTTCTATCTCTTGATGAGGGTGTGAGAGGAATGAACATACTTGTATATAATGGGATTAGAGTGTGGACAACTGTAATGACCTTTATTTTATTTCTGCTCTGCTAACATTTAAATGACTTCTTATGAACTTAAGTACTTCTTTTTAATCATATAAATATTGGGGGAAGGGTGGATCCTGAACACCTGGAAAGCACTATGTATTTTCACATATAGCAAATAAAATTTATCCAATAAAAAGTATTGCATTACTAAAAAGCCATGGGGAAAATGTATATTCGTAGTATTACACGTCAAGGTCACATTTTTGAGATATCAACTCAAATATTTTGTCCTGCTTTTTGTAGTTGGCTAAAAGGAAAATGAAAAAAAGACTACAGCTTAATCTTTTCTGCTTTTGTTTGCAAATGAATAGTAGTACAGGGATTATGCCCAAGGCCTTTGAGTGGGCTTTAACATTTACAGAAAACATGGAGAGTAAGGAACATGCAGAGAGAGAGATGGAGAGATTTCATCTGATTAGTAGGACATGTCAAAAGAGTGTGGAAGAAGAGTAGAGATCAGTAGGTGGTTTGGTTATACTCCTTTCATCCAGGAGGATGAAAATGAGTCAGCTCAATAAAAGGATAACATGAGAAGGACTGTTTCTGCCAGTAGAAGCAGAATCCCCATGCACAGGGGCCTTGGTTTTCATGCAAGTGTCCCAGGTCTCCTTCCCACTGAAATACACAGCAGAACTCTTTTGTTAGTCTCTAGGGAGCTAGCAACACAAGTGGTAACCATCACTTGGGAGAATCGATACCCAAGGCTTCGAGAGTCCCATCTGACTTTTCGTAGATCACCTTCCCCCAACAATTACATAGATCTACATAAACTCTTAGACACACTCACACAATGAACCATGAGAGCAATGATCACAAGAAAAACAAAGGTAGTACTGGGGGGGGGTCTTTAATTGGTTATGGGGAGGAAGACTCTTACGTATCAATTTGGCTATGAGTTAAGAGTAGAAAGAGTTCCCGGTTTCCCTACTCTAATGCAGAGGTTAAGCTGGGCCAGTATCCCAGTAATTTTGAATTAAGGTTTTTTAATCTTCACAAGTGCTTAACAATTGGAATAAGCAAATGGAGGACAGAAGGGGCATAGAAAGCCTGAAAATTAACTTAATATCCTTTAAGTATATACAATGATTTTTGTACACTCATTCATATACACATACTTGGACACACATGAACATGCACACCTACACACAGTCACATGCACACCCCACTGGCCCAGGTAATCATTCCTTAGAGTCTATATAAGTCCTGACTACACTGATAGTCTTGATTCCCATTCAGTACTGTAGGGTCAAAATAATGTCTGGGAAGGAAAAAAACAAGGATCATCACAGGCAAACAATTAATTAGTCTTTATTGAGAGTACAATATGCAAGTCCCTATGCTGGCAATGGGGGCTGACACATTGATGTACTGCATCCCTTCTTCTTAAGAATCAAGGTTTTTAGAATCCAGTAAGAACATAAAATAAAGCATAGCATTGCACCTGACATGGCAACTAATTTACATACACAAGAGTGTAAATGAGACTTATAAACATAAAAAAGTGCACAAAAACTGTGACAAGGAAAATTATTTTAAAGTTTTTTCTAATGATACATGGGGGAAAGAGGGTTTTATGCTATTTTTAATCCTCATGGGAGAAATAAATAGTTATTTAAATTCAAGTCTGTTTAGGGAAGAATTATGATGAGATAACTCAAACAGCTGTGAGAAAGATGGGTCAAGAGGCATGAAGAGGGGTGTATTAAAGAGTCCCTAAACTTTAAAATAAAATCTGTATTGAATAGTTTCTGTAGCTGGAGAATTGATACAGCTAAAAAGCATATGTGTCTCTCTGTCCCACCACATGAGCACCAGCATTTCCTTTATTTTCTCTCTAGGCTTAATAAACTCTGGCTTTTTACATTCCAAGTGGAAAGAGCTTTGCTACAGACATCAGAATCGCTGAACACCAGAGGATGACCAAAGCAAGCCAGAGTCAAACAGAATCACCAGATGCTTGTGGTGTAGGAATAGACATGTTGATCCTTATCCACTTCCCCCTTTTGCTCTCTTATAATTCCAGATAAATATACCCCCTGCACTCTGCCAAAGATTAGCATGGTGGTCTGTCAGACATTAGTATAATGCCCTTCTCAATTTGTTGACAAAGTAAACGACTTTCCTTCTTCTCAAATTTTGTTTCATTTTATTGGCCAACGGTACTGAAGACTATGCGCCATTCCAATATCAGAATAACCTAGGTAAATGATTCAAGAAGAGATAGCGGAGCACAAAGGTCTTAAAACTGTGGCTAAGATCTCTGCATGTGAGTGTATGATCAGAGGACTTTACTGTCTTCAGGGACATCCCAGTTTAACTCAAGCAGCTTGAGTTAAGCAGATGACAGAGACTTACACATTAACATTATCAGCAGTAGAGAGTGAGCTGTGGTGAGGATGCCTCCATCATGAACTAATGATCCAGCTACTTTCTCATTTTCTAGTACTGAAAAATGCCCAAATTTCTAATGACATGGTGGGTTTTCTGAGCTAAGGAAATGGCAAATTCAGGTATGCTATAGAAAAGATTCCTCTGTGTTCTCTAGGTAGGTTACATATTCTTTTCCATCCCCAAACTCAATTACATTTGAACTTCCCATCAAGCAGAGTTGCAGGCTCAGAGGAGACTTACATGACGTAGAGAAAATGTTAAATCTATTAAATAATACATTAATATGAGTTTAAAACTAAGTTCTACCACAAACTAAATGATAAGACTTGATGATGAGAGTCATAAATACAATTCAGAATGTTAGAATAATTTACGCTTGATAATAAAAGTACAAAGTAAAATAGTCTTTGTATTTCCACAGACGACCTGATAAAGGTTAAACTAAGTCAATGATACAAGGTAATTCCTAGAAAAACTAAAAATTACTTCCCACAATTATACCTGAAGTCAATTCAAGTCTCTTCTCTAATGAAGAAAACTAGCAAAAAGAAGAGAGAATTTCACAATAATAATTCCCCAAGCTACAATTTGGCATCAATTTAACAATTCTATTAGAAAGCACACCCAGCTCATTAAAGGCAGAAATCTAATCTGTCTATAACTTGCTATACCATAATCAAATATTCACAAAATAACTAGACAAGAAGTATAGGGACTGTCTGAAATATTAGCAATTAATCATAAAATAGCCAGTTTCTCTAAAATGTCATGCATTTTACCATATACTAATGCTTCTTAAATTGATCAGAAAAAGGTTGCTTTTTTATTTTTCACTTGGATTTTCTTTTTCTTAATACATTCAAGAGTTATTTATCACCACAAATGTGAATTCAACCCATATAGAAATGGAACTTGATCAATTAAGGTGAGCCCTTCAAGCAAATCTGGGTTTAAAGGAAGATAACCTTATAAGTATCAAACAGAGCCTTAGATTAACATTCTCTTCTATATTGGACATTCCCCAAGCACAGAAGAAGCTTTATGAAGACAGATCAGAAACTAATGTAAGAATCTCTTTTATAGCATCTCTCATTTGAAGGGGTAGTCCTTAACTCAGGCAATGTCATTCATGTCATTCATAAGCATGCATTGCATGATGTCAAAAAGCTCTTTTGTAATTGAACTGAAACATACGTGTATATAATTTTTACTCTTTAGTCCTAGATTTGCCTTTCAATCAAATAAACTGCTGCTTCTTTTGTCCATGCCTTTCATTAATCCTTTTGCCTCCAGTGCCACTTCCTAGCAGGACATGGTTTTTAGAAGATGGCTTCATCCTCAAAGAGTGAATAACTGTAAATACATACGTAAGAGTAAAATGAAGACTTTTATATTTGTTATATCATTCAAGGAAAATCTTAGGATTGATTATACTTAAATTGATGCGCTAACTATTTTGAAAAAAGTTTCTACTTTGGAGGTGAAAAAGATGCCTACTGACTTGAAAGAAAATTTAAAAATAATAGTAACAGGCTCTTTTAAGAATTTAGTGTTTGTTTGCAGGCACATTCATATTTTCACTCTAAATATCTAATGAACCAGTATATTTACTTCTTAAAATACATTCAACAAGTATTTATTGTGGTGCCTGTAAACTGGACATTAAGAAAATTCATGAAAACCATGAAAAGTCATGAGGACGAGTAGGCTCATCTAGTGCACCTTGGAAAATTATTTCAGTCAGTTTAGACTATTATAACAAAATCACAGAAAAAGGTATCCCAAACAATAGACCTTCATTTCTCACAGTTTTGGGACTGGGAAATTGAGGAGTCCACAAATTTGGTTATTTTCAAAGACACTTCCATTTTTGCAAATGATTCCTCCTAGCTATATCCTCACATGGCCTAGAAAGGAAGCGTTGGTATTTCCTCCTTGTCTTAAAAAGACATTAATCCCATTATGAAGGCTTAACCTTTATGACTTCATTTAAACATAAGTACTCCCAGAGGTCCTATCTTCTACTACCATCATATTATAGGTTAGGGCTTCAACATGTGAATTTTGGGGGCACACATTCAGTCCACAGCAGAAGCTTCCCAAAGAAGTGACGTTGGAGTTGAAACTAAGTGGAAATTAATCATGCAAATACATGAGTGACAAAATTATGGCAAAGAGGCAACTATGTGTAGAGGCTCTAAAGCAAAGGGGAGCAAGGCATGACAAAGAAGTTAACTTGAGTCCTTTGTGGTTGGGACACTGAGATAGGGATTCAGGGAAAGTAGTGCAAGATAAATCTGAAGAGCTTGGCTTAAGTCAAAACATGCATTGCCTGATTCTTAGCCTATAAGGGGTAAAATTTTAATGACTTTTTATCAAGAAACCATAAGCGTTCACTCGTGAAGCAGTATGGAAAATGAACTGGAGTGCTAGGAGGGAAAAATAATACAAGTCAGACCTGATAGTAGGTGTGTGAGTGTGGAGTCTGCAGAAAGAAAAAGGATTTCACAGATTTGACACATGTTTAGGGGGTAATCTGAAGGAATTTGAAAGATAGGATGTAGAGACTAAGAAGAAAAAAGTGTCAGAGGTGATCTTTTGAATTCTATCTTGCAACTTAATGGAAAGTGGTACACTTGAGTTTTTTCTAGAACACAGGAAGAAACAATTATGGGAAGGAGAAAATGGTTTACCTGGACATGCTGCATTTACACATCATCAACAGCTGCTAGGAGACTGAACTGGTTTCAAGAGTTTGGGCATTTTGATGGCAATCAAAACAAAGACTGTCCTTTTTTTATTATACTATCATTTGTGGGATGGCAGCACCTAGGATAGCATAATATATGTGCTTGGGTTATACAACCACCCCTCACCTCACAAACACATATATCATTACTAATGAGAGAAGGAAATAGCTAAACTTTACTGATATTTGGAATGTTTACATGTCTCTAGTACCAAGCACAGCAAATCTTCCTTCAGCTGACCAAAGAACGCTGGAGGGCATTTCTCTGAATAATTAGTTTAAGATTAACTACCATCAGCTGAAATGTGATTTTTTTTTTAAAGATTTATTTATTATTATTATTATTTTTTTTTTGTTGTTATTTATGTCATTTACATTTTGTATTCCCCTTGGGCAGCCCACCACCAATTCACCCGTGATCCATCTCCATGGTCCCCTGTATTCTCCTCTCTTCCATTTTGTGCCCTTATCCTCCCCTCCCCCCACACCCCCCACCGCTGAGTGTCTCTCTCCCACCCAGCCTCCCTATAGTCCTGTTATAAGTGAAACCATTCGATATTTTTCTTTTT
>PVIJ01017688.1:0-28678 GCA_004024925.1 Scalopus aquaticus | reverse complement strand
TTCACAATAGCAAAGGTATGGAAGCAACCCAGATGTCCAAAAATAGATGACTGGATCCAGAAGATGTGGTACATATACACAATGGAGTACTATTCAGCATGGAAAGAAGATAAACACATGCAATTTGCCACAACATGGATGGAATTAGAGGGAATCATACTCAGTGAAATAAGCCAGAAAGAAAAAGAAAAATATCGAATGGTTTCACTTACAACAGGACTATAGGGAGGCCGGGTGGGAGAGAGACACTCAGCGGTGGGGGAGGGAGGAGGGGAGGATAAGGGCACAAAATGGAAGAGAGGAGAATACAGGGGACCATGGAGATGGATCCCGGGTGAATTGGTGGTGGGCTGCCCAAGGGGAATACAAAATGTAAAAGACACAAATAACAATAAAAAAAAATGGGAAAAAAAAAAGAACAAAGGTGAGCCGACCTATTCTTCTCGTGTTCCATCAGCATGCAGTGATCCAGATTTTCACTGTGGTCCATCATCAACCCCACACAGACTAACACAGGAAGAACTAAATGACCTAGTTCGTGATTTGGACTTATCCAAGAACAAGGCAGAATTGCTAGGATCGAGACTCCAACAATGGAATCATCTAGAAGATGTCAAAATTACTTTATATCGAAAGTGCCACCAGCAGTTGGAGCCTTTCTTCAGAAAGGAAAGTACTCTGGTATTCTGTTCTGATATTGAGGGCCTCATGAATGCCTCAGAAATCACTTATGACCCACAAGAATGGAGACTATTTCTAGAGTCTTCGAAACTGAGTCTTAAGGCGGTGCTTTTGCACAATGGAAACCGTCTTCCATCTATTCTATTCCTGAACAGCTGTACAAGAGACAAGTGAAGAAATCTAAGAAGTAGCCTATGACTTGATTTTTTACAGATATTAACCGTAGGCCTAATACTATTGGCATGCATTTTGTGATGTAAACATCAATTTATTGCAGATTACAAAAAAAACCCTAGAGCCAAAATTAGAATTTGACTGTCATATTCGTGTTGAGCACATACAAATTGATAGGAAATGACTAATTTTAGTTCAGTAACATGACTTTTGTAAAAATTTGTTGCCCAGTGTTATCATTTAGAATGGAAAATATCGTTCCATAAGTGATACTTTATTCCAGCAAAATTAAACCAAACAGGAAAAACACTTCCAGAAAGATAAGAGGTGTTTCAAATGGATTTTCCCCAGCACAACAAGCCTAACTGGTGAAAATCATTAAACAAACAAACAAGAAAAACTACTTAGATACAGTCTCTCACAATTGCACAAGGACGTATAGCAAATGCAGAAACATTTATTCAAGAAAATCTACTAAATCTTGGCAAGAACAGCAAATCTGCAGCATTTAAGCCACGATCCACTTCACCACTCCACTCAGTCCCCAGCTCTACTCCAGATGCACAAGAGAGCTGGCATGGCTGTATTATAGTCAGATTAAATAGATTAAGATAAAAACTAGGAAATAATAATCAACATCAATATCAATAATCAATATTCAGTTGCTACAAATAAAGGACATTTTATAGTGATAAAAGGGTCAATTTATCAAGAAGTTATAAAAATTTTAAATATACATACACCAAACAACAAAGTCCCAAAACACAGGAAAACTGAACCAAAGAAATAAGAAAAGCCAAAGAGCACAAGCAAGAGATAATAAGGAATCAACGGCACATAAAACACTCAAGAAACATGTCCCTCTGCTCATGTAGCAATGCTTGACTCTAATTTTAAGCTTTGTCTGATAAAATTTTCTTCAGTTGTATAAATTACTAAGAAATAGTAATCTTGCTTTTGGGGGGGGTAATCTTACTACTTTTACAGGAAATCTAAAATCTGTTACATGAACAAACATAACTACATAACATTTATTAAATTCAGGAATTAGAAAGTAGGAATAATCATAAACATTAAAGCAGTGATTTATATTGTCCTTTCCAAGAAAAGCAACAGATCAAATATGGAATATTAAAGTACTGCCATGAATTCTAATTTGTATTAATACTAAATATTAAAAGTTTCAACTGTAAAAAAAAAAAAGAATATCATGGAACATTTACAAAAGCAAGTTCAGAGGCCTCCCTGGTTGTGCAAGGGGCTAAGTCTCAGCACTATGAATCCATCAGCAGCCATTATAGCACGAGTTTGATCCCCAGCCAGGAGCTAACCCACATGACACAGCAGACCTCTCCTGTCCTGCCCACTGCTCCCCTCAGCAGTGTATTTCAGTCAATCCACCTGTTCTGCTCCCCACTTTGTCTCTGGTGAATCCTCTTACCCTCCCCCATCTCTGACATTCACCCCAGCTTTTGTATACATAAATAAATAAATCTTTAAAAAACAAAAAGCAAGTTCGGTAAATATCAAATAACTTGTATGATGGTTTGCCAAGTAAGAAAACTTCCAGAATAGAAATTAGAATAAAGTTAATTCTCTTATAATTAAATTTCCCATGATCCTGCTCTTCCTAGTCAACCTTCAGTATCAGTAGAAAATACTCATTTTACAAGCTACTTAACAGCAAGAACAATTCTTGACTCTCCTCCACTGATTTCTCTTTGAAAGATTGTGTTTTAGCTTGAATTTTGCCTCATCACTAAGGAATGAAATTAACCACATAATTGTTTAGAAACCACTGGTTTCTTTTAAACAGTACTTTCTAACAAAAGTAAGTATTTGTCAAAATGCATCCCTCTCCAACCTTACAATAAGTAAGAGTGAGCCACATTTTTGTTTTTCCCAGGAGCCAATAGGAAAAGATGAAAACTTTGCCATTACTGGTGTGCATCTACGCAGAGTACTTGCTTCTCAGTAAGTATACACCCAAACAGCTTTTATTCTTATGTTTATTCTTATGTTTCAGTAACAAACATATAAAAATGTATATATAATTGAGAGTGCAAAAGCACAGCACACAATTCCCATTTCCAAGAAGTTTGACATCTTTCATTTTCTATGAAACATAAGTTCACAGATACTTAAAGCACAAAAAAAAAAGATTCATTTCATTTAATCAGTATTTACACAGAGCCAATTTTTTCATGGGTATGATTAGATCAGAAAAAAAAAGACAAAAAAGATGTATCATGTAGGAGCTTATTAGGGTAGAATATGGATTCCATTCTCAGGGTGTCGGAAGGTCTCAGGATTATTGGAGTATGCCAGGGAAACAAAATGACTCCATATTCAGAGGAATAAGACAGATAGCAGGGGACAAAAACTGAAGTGAAGAGACTAGTCAGGAAGCTATAAAAGAGATCTAGATAGGTGATGACTTCACTAAATGTGAACAATTATAACAGAAGCTGAAAGTAGATTTAAGATACATTTTGGCGATAAGTCTACCATATCTTCTGCTGGATTGAGTGTGCAGTAATAGAAGTGAACAAAAAGTTTTGTAGTCTAGATGTTAAATTTGAAATGGCTATTAGACTTCCACAAGATGTCAAGAGGCAATTACATGTAACTTGTGTGGAGTGCAGGAAAAATTCAAGGGGTGAAATCTGTTTAGAATATGGGACCTTATAGGATCACCTAGAGAGTAAATTGGGAAGTTTAGATATAGAGAAAATAAAGTAACCAAAAAAAAAAAAAAAGCGGGGGTGGGGGGGAGGTAGGAAGGACAGGAAAATATGCTTTCCAAAACTAAAAGGAGATGGCAAAACAAACCTTTAAGATATTTAGGGTCTACTAGAATCGGAATATTAAAATTAATTAAAATTAATGATTTGTGATAATATAACAGCATTATTTGTTTCTAAGGTTACAGACATACCTGTATTTATTTGTTCATTTTTATTTTGACAAATATGAAGTAAGGGTCAAGAAGTGGAGTGTAGATTTAGTAAATAAGGCTAAATAACCTCGGAATATTATGACTGTAAAGAACAGAGAGGGCAGTAGAGATGACAAGGTGAATGGACTCTATTCTTGGATACTCTCATATTCCCCACTTACTACGTAATATTCCTCCCAAAACAACACCTTGGGCTTTTTTATTGTTGTTAGACCCTACTGTTGATTCATATGTTTGTAGCAGAAAGTAAATTCATGTTATGCTCAGAAGATGTGGGCTTAAGCTCACCTGAACACATAGATATATCTTGAGCTGCAATTACCTATAGGGTCCCAACTTCCCTGTATAAAACAGCAATAATAGTATATGCTTCGAAACTATTAAAGAGTAAATAAGAGCACATGTATTTCTAAATTGTACAGTATAGTTTAGATGTAAAAATTATAACTGTTATAATCTCTATATATTCCATAAGGATTTGTGGTCTAGATATGCATGATTAATAAGTTCCATTTTAATAAGGAACCCTAGCTTAGCAAATATCTCTAGATTGAAAGAAAGAACATTCCAATCAGTACAAATCACTGTGTAGTAGTGGAATGACGAAAACTGCACTGTTATTTTGAGGAGGCCCTTCATGGTACTGCCTACAAAACCAGTGCTTAAAAAAAAAAAAAAATTGACAAATTTATACAGATCTAACTGGCTTTACCAAATGATTCATGAATTGGGCAGCATCCCATCTAGATATTGCAAAGGGTTACACAAATGGAGGGTATTAATAGAAAGAGGGTAAAACAAGGTAATTAACAAAGAAGAGATTATTTCAGGTAAATCACCTACCCTCAGTGGGGTATCTTATCATGAAATTACTCCACTGATGTTGATTAGGAAACCTCAGAGTGACTGGTTGACGATTACACTTTTGGGAGATTTTGAAACTGCAATTGGTCTCAAGTCTGGGTAGGGCCCACAAGAAAGATTCATCTTGGGTCTGCTTGTTCTATTTTTAACACCAGACACCTAAACAATCACCCCTTCCTCATGAATAGGGTACGTTAAAATTCTTTAAGCTGCTTAAAAATATATTCCAGAAAAATAATTGGACTGGCTTGATCTGGACCTTAAAAAATATAAAGTACCAGCAAGTGACACTAATCTACCATCAGAGATGACCAACCCTAGAGTTCTGGTAACAACTTTCTCTCCTCCTTGTGGCGTGATTTCAGAGGGCAGATAGGCTGACTGCCCTCTTCCAGACTGCCCCCAATAAGATTGAGGGAATGTATTCTGGTGTCAGATAATGAAATCTGTTAAATAAAATATTACCTAAACATACAGCTTCCTTCCTATTTAGAAAAGGATTGCAGGCTTTCAAGGGATCAGGTAATAGTTTAATAACCAACATAAAGACATTCAGAGTACTTTACATGTGAGTGCCACTGTGACCTTACACTCTTCTAATCCTCTTCCTTTCTGGCTCAGAATTTTTCGTTATCTATTTCTTCCCTTCCAAATCCATGTTTTGCATTTCTTTAGTCATTCTGGAATCTTCAGCTTCCTCCTATCTTTTTCTTGTTCCTTTTATGGTCTGCCACAGTGTGTTTGAAACATGTTCCTCTAAGATCTGATAATTCCTTATTCCAATCTCAGAAACTATTTGGGTAGGGGAATCCGAAATTTATGAAATGTGAGGCCTTCAATCCTGCTTCAAAATGAGCAGGGGGTTTTTTTGGGGTTTTTTTTTAAGACTGTATATTGAATCTCCAAGTAAAGATTTGCTTGAATAATGTGACCTACTTGTTTTATATTAAAAACCTACTGCCCTCTAATGGAGAGAATCTCCAGAGAAATACAAACACCAAAAGAGCATACTAGTTTCAGAATTGAGATTCCGGAATTCTGTGCCCTTTTGAGAGATCTATGCAAATATATCAAAGTTGCCTTAGATTTGTGAGAGAGCAAACCAGCAAGCAAGGACAGTAGAGACTAATTTTACCCCTCAAAATCTTTTCAATTTGTGGAATCATGGCTAAAATAAATGTCATTTTAGTGTATGTGAAGGTTTAATGTAGTGTTGCTAACTTCAATTATAAGAACTATGGAGACTACGATGTAATAAAAAAATACAAATAAAAATTAAAGATATAAATTCTAACAAATTTTTATTGAAAAAAATCTTCAAAGTTATATGAACCAGAAGC
This sequence comes from Scalopus aquaticus, assembly GCA_004024925.1. Classification (NCBI taxonomy): domain Eukaryota; kingdom Metazoa; phylum Chordata; class Mammalia; order Eulipotyphla; family Talpidae; genus Scalopus; species Scalopus aquaticus. The sequence continues at coordinate 22,660 of PVIJ01017688.1, read as the reverse complement.
CAGTATTTTAATTTGCAGATGTTCTCAGTTGGAATTTTTTCATGGATAATTTAATCTTTTAAGTAATTGATGCTTTCCAAAGTTATTTTTGAGGGAGGAGATATAGTTTATAATGAAATTATCTTAGCTGAACAACTACTAGTGTCTCAGAAGTTGTCATTTTACCTGTGCTAAATCTGTCCCTGACAATAGCTTTACAGTATGGGGCTGGAATGATATATATGTTATGGTCCAAAAAGGGTTTACATGAAAATTATCAGGAGGAAAAATGAAATCTAGCCTTGCTAGGAATTTTGAGATGTACCCTCTTGTCCTTATGTTAACATTTTTTCCAATTTATGTAATTATAATTTAAAATTCTTATAGGATATGGGACAAAAATTTATAAACTAATTGCAAATGTGGAGCTGAAGCATTGATAGTACTCTAATTCAAGTAACGTCAGCAATAGCTAAAGGAAATCAGAATCTTGCAGAATTTAAGACCTAAATGAAATGTTAAATATTAATGTTAAAGGGTTCAAGAATGTTCAATGAGCTTCCAGAGCATAGAATAGGATCAAGAATGGAAATCTGGGGCCTCCCTGTTGGCGCAGTGGTTGAGCGCTGCGCTGTGGAACTGTCAGCAGCGGCGACGCAAGTTCGACGCCCGGCTGGGGAGAATCCCACACGGTGTGGCAGACCTCTCCTGCCTTGCCCGCTGCTCCCCTCAGCAGTGTACTTCTGATCTGCCTGTTCTGCTCCCCAGTCTGTCTCTGGTGAGCCCTCTCGCTGCCCCATGCCTCTGGCCTGTACCCCAGCTTGTATGTATTAAAAAAAAAAAAAGGAATGGAAATCTGAAGAAATAAATACCTGTTAAGAATACAAATGCCAAGAAGCAAAGGTCCATTGAATATCATGAAAATCTACAAGGTTACCTTCATAGATCTGGTAGCAATGAGTAGTAGTCAAGTATAGGCTAGAAAGCCATGAACTCATGTGAGAAATCATGAAAACTATAGGTCCTCTAATCAGACAAAATGCATAAACAAGCAAAATTTTTCTACAGTATCATAGGAACTCATGAACCCCCTGAGTCTTTGTAGTTCTATTTTTAAATGATAGAAAGTAATAGCCAAAGTTCTTACTCTAATTTATGTAAAAAGTTAAATTTAAAAAGTTAAAACAAAGTTTCCTGTGATGTGGAGGATATGAAACTGAAGTGGGCTATTTGTTTGCTGATTAGGTTATTTGCCTTTTTTTATTGTTTGTTTTGGCATGGGTATTGATGACGGTGGATATGTGGGTTGTAATTCAGAAGGAACTCCTGTATCTCAGTTAACTTTCTTTAACTTTCAGTGCAACAAGAAGAGAACCTTTTCTTATTTGGGTCTCCGTTAGTAACTTCATCATTTTCTACCAGAGGGAGAAAAGAGGAACTGCAAACACAATTGGGCAAAGGTAAATAATCTTCAAGCTAGAGGACTGAATACAGGATTATACTCTTCTTAGCTGAGAAAAAAAACATTTGACAAGGTGAAGTTCAAAATTGGCAAGTCATGAGACTAAGTGAAAGATAATCACTCAAACCACGCACAACCTGGTTTCCAATTCCAAAACGCCACAAATACTACTCATCCCACATTCAACAGTAATCCCCAACTGATAAATCATAGGTGATTTTAGTTCTTGCACTTTATTTTCTACAGCTCAGTGAAGGTCGAAAAAAGCAACGCAAAGTAAATCACAGAAAGACAATCCCCATAGACCACAATTTCATCCCAAATTATCACCTTACTTGGATCCATTAATTCGAAAGCCTATCCCTTTTGATCCATCCAAACACCATTAGCCTCTAAATTCAAGACCAGGAAGACCCACATTCTCAAAACCTCCCTGAATACCTAAATGCCCAGTTAAAAATAAGACCAGGGGCAAGAACAGTACCTCAAAAGCAGTAGAAAGCCCAATTCCAAATAAAAGTCCCACATATACTTCCACTGAAATTACTTCCTCTCCAGTTGTGACTAATGTTGCTCAGATTGGTACCACCACATCTACAAGAGGAAATAATGTTACCAAAGACTCTTCTGCAGCTATACAATCACCATTGTCTCCAGCTCCACCAGAGATCACAGCTGCCCCAAATACCACATGTAATCCTCCCAGAACCCCACTTACATCTGAAACTTCCAAAACTATAGTTCCATCCACAACACAAACTATCACTCCAGCTACTGTTGAAACTACTAAAACTGAACGAGAAATTTTATCTTTCAACCAAAATAAGTATTCTAAAATCTGGTGAGTTATTTGTAAATTATGGAAACATGTGTTGTATATTTTGGAAAAGCTACAGAATATCCTGAAGTGTTCTGTCATTAAGATATAATTTATGAATACAGAAGTATCACCTTTAATTTCACCAATTTACCTCAAAATATAATCATAATAACACTCAAATTTAAAGCACTACCACTAATCTTTAAATGTAATCATTCACTTCACATAACCTATTAACAAGAAAAATCTGCTCTATCCAACAAAGTGCTTGACTGATTTAAGATCACCCCCTTGTAACCTACAGAGATAAGGCACTGATGTGAGAGAAAACTATTAGAGAAAATTTTATGTAAAAGCAAACATTTACTTGTCCTTAAGTGTTGGAAACTACTAAGGTCACTACAACTACATTGTACTCCCAATCAAAAACCCACATAAAATACATAATCCTACAAAAATAAAGAGATAAATTAGGTTTCTCAAATGATTTAAAACATCTAAACATATACAGATAGACTAATCGTTGTACTAGTGATTAGTGACAAAATACTTTAACAATATTCATAAAACTTCATTCCACAAAATGTGGGCCAAGAAAGTTAAAAGTTGGTATAAAGATTTAAAGTGAGTGAAAATGAAATCTACCAACCATTACATTTTTGAGAGCATGTAATCATTTAGGCTTTATGGTTGACATTTATTTTACTCTTTGCATTACATCTAAGTTAATTTAGATTTGGTATGCTTGATTTTGCCTTTGTAGACCACAGAAAAAATTATTTTTATATAGTATTCTTAATACTTTACTACTTACTCAATTTATAATAATTCATTTAGTTCACATTCAAATATAATGTATTCGTGTATTGCTTTACAAAAGTTTTAGCCATACATTTCAATGTGTTTTAAAACAAGCCATACCAAACTACTACCCTCAAGTCAAATTAGCAGAATTGTCTCTGAATTCTAGTCAGGAGAAGAAGAATAACTACTTGATATATACTGATAATGCTAATTTGGGAGCTGGGGAAGTTTTTGTGTTCTGCCACTACTACTAAGAACTCTGGTGATTGTGTTTTCGATTTTTTGCTAAGAAAGACTTCAGATGGCAACCTTTTTCCTTTATGTGTGTTTGGAAGCACCTGTCCCTCTTAGATTCTGATACTGGTGAAAGGAAGCTAAAAAGAAGATTCATATTCTCATCAACTCTTCACTAAATATCCAAATGATCTGTGTAGAATACTCAACAGCTCTACATCAGTTTATTTCATCCTATAAACCCATTATCAGTGTAGACTTCATTTACATGATTGGAATTCCAGGTAAATATCTGAAATGAAATGGGACAGAACAGAATGGAATGAAACAGAAGAGAACAGAATAGAATGAATAAACTAAAGAATTCATCACATTATCCTCAGCAAGTACTACGTATATTACAACAAAGACTACACCCAATTACCTTCAACTGTGTGAGTCAGTGTAGTGGATTCAATACATGCACTGATCAGAAAAGTTTTATTTAGTCTTGTGGCTTGCTTATTGATTTTGTGGTATGATTATGTGTTTCATCAGTGTAAAGAGGGACTAATAGCGTACGATTTCTTTTTACTAACCTAACTTGTCATTAGTTAGCAAGCAAAATGAGGTATAATTCTATTCCTGCTGACAAAAGTTACCTAGAAATTTCACCGTATTTTCAGCAATGGAAAATGTACAGATCAATATTTTTAAGTCTGTGACAACTGTAATATTTTAATTAAAACCTTATAAATTACCCTGAACTTAGCTCATTTTGTTAAAAATTATTAAGTAAAAAAAATGTAAAGGCACTGTTCAAGCTCAACTGCTACATTTATGAGTGATAAGAACTTTGAGAAAAAAATTTTATTCTAACCAATAAATTTCAACTAAAATATAGGCCCACTGAGGAAAGTATGGTGTGAAAAAAACCAATGGTGTGAAAAAAAACAATAAAGATGGTAGATTCTAAAGCTGTGATCTCTGGTGCGATCTCTGTAATCCTAAAATAAAATTTCAAAACTTTCAAATTAAAAAAAAATGTTACTTTGCCAGTTTTTCATACACACCTGTATTCCATGTCTATTACCAAATACTCCATCTTCAAAGCAGCAGCACAGCATTTTCTACTTTCTCCCTCGGCTTCTATCTTCCCTTTCTAACTCTGACTCAGCTTCTTCCCTCTTTTCCTAAAAAAGAACATTTGTACCTACATTTGGCCCACCTGGATGATCCAGTGTAACTTCCCCATCTCAAGGTGGTTCATAACATCTTCAAAGTCCTTTTTGTCTTGTAAGATAACATATTAACAGGATTGGAGAATGGGACATGGATATTTGGTGAGGGGGAGCAAGGAGAGGCACTTATTCTGTCCACCACAGGTCAATAGTTGATTAAAGATTTACTAAGAAATATATATGGAAACATTTATTATACTGGCACAGCCTGGTATGTGCTACTACCATTCAATTTAATGACAGACTCAACAGAGGAACTCATATGACTTTTTTAATGTACACCAAATATAAAATAAGTGGCAAGATTATTTTATAAAGAATTAGTTGCATGATTGAACTTTAACCTCATATACAAGCATATTAAATATATTTACAGTTAATTTTGCATTGTACTTAATTAGAAAATGACTAATAACTAGAAATTCTAATGTCAATGCTCTTTTTAATTGTTTTCTAATTTACTGATGTATACCTGAGAAAATTATAAGACATTTAAAATATACAACATGATGATCTGACAAACATACACTATGATCAGATTCTCTCACTGAGTTAATTACTACAACTATCATCTCACATATTTGACTTTTTTTTTTGGAGAGAACTCTTAAGTTCTCTCTTAGCAAATGTTCATTAAATAATATAGTATTATCTACTATAGTTACCATATTACACATTAGATCCTTACAGCCTTACTGTTCCTATATTGAAAGTTTGTAACTTTCAAAACATCTCCGTTTGTTCCACCAGTCATTGGAAACTACTTTTCTACTCTGCTTCTAAAAATTTGACTTTAAGATTCCAAATAAAAGTGTTATCACGCTCTGTCTGGCTCATTTCATTTAGCATAAAGTTCTTAAGTTCATCTATTTATCTATGTTGTTGCAAATGACAGGATTTCCTTCCTTTTAGTGGCTAAATATTAATCTTTTTTTGGTGATGACTTATTTTAAATTTTTTAAATTTTTTTTATTTTTACAATGTCTATTTTCTCAGGAAGAGCACAAGGGACTATGGTGATGGGCGCACAGGTGAATTGGTGGTGGAAATTCTACGGGGACTACACCTGAGAAAAGAATGTGGTTAAATATTATTCTAAAGTGTGTGTGTGTGTGTGTGTGTGTGTGTGTGAGAGAGAGAGAGAGAGAGAGAGAGAGAGAGAGAAAAGAATGTGGCTAAATATTATTCTAATGTGTGTGTGTACATATATACGTGTTTTTTTTTTTCTGCCCCACCATGCGGGATTCTCCCTGGCCGGGCGTCGAACTCGCGTCGCCGCTGCCGACAGCTCCACAGCGCAGCGCTCAACCGCTGCGTCACCGGGGAGGCCCATATACGTATATGTATGTGTGTTTAAAAAAAGAATCCAAGCATAACACAAAAGCACACAACATATCTGCATCTATATTGGAGCAAGTGCCTTTGAAAATAACTGAGAATTTGAGGATCAATGTCACCACAGGAAAAGTACAGACACAATCAGAAAGGGCAGGAAAGCCTTGCTAGTAGCAAGGGAGCGGAGGCCAGGCAGTGGCCTTTGTAGTCAGCGACTGTGGATCTGGCACAGACTGTGAGGTACAGAAATTATAACCACAGAAACTTTTCAGTGATGAAAGAACTCAGACTTACATGAACCTGGGTACTGGGGCCATTTCTGTGGGAAGGAGTTGTTTCCAGGATCCTATTCCTCTGCCATCTTGAACTGCAAGTGCACAAACATTCTTTATGGCTCTAAAGGTTAAAGTCAGACACAGCTCTCACCAGGCAAAAAAAAAAAATCAAGGTTTCGGCAGGACTGAAGTCCTTTTTGGAGGATCTAGGGAAGAATAATTTCCATGTCTCTTGTTCCATCTTCAAAACCAACAATGTTGTATCTTTCTATGCCTTATTTCCACAGTCATATCTCCTTCTAAGTGTTTTCCATCTCCCTCCCCCACCTTTTGTACAGATTTACAATTTTTAGAAATTTTATATTATATCAGGCCTACCAGATAATATCTGTTTTTAAACTAGATGATTCATAACCTTAATCGTGTATGCGACCTTACTTCCCATTCTGTCATATAACCTAAATTACTTATTAATTCCAGAGATTTGGAGGCCATTATTCTGCCTACCAGTATGTCAAGAGGGAATTAGAGTATATAAGAAAGAACAAACAGAAAGAATAAATGCTGAAAACACTGTAGTTCTGAAATGCATAAAGATAAACACCTCATTGAGAAAATGACATTTGAGCAGAACAGGAAGAAAAATAATCCACCTGAGCCATATAGGTCACCATGTTGTTCTTCACACCATGTACTCTCTGACCTTGGGGACTAATCACAATTGTTCTCTCTGGAACTCCACTCACCCAGATAACTGCAGAGCTCACTCCGTACCTTCCTTTATATTTTTCCCTAAAGTGATAATAAAAGATAAAGTGTGGCACAGAGGAACATACACTTCTTCTGTTCACACTCCAATGGCCAGAACTAAACACAAGGCCCCAGATACAAGCATGGTGAGGAAATTTAGTTTAACTGTGTTTCAAAGAACTAAACGGATTTACAAAATAAATCCTAGAAATCTGACTGCAAAATTCAGGCTACCAAAGAGGGAAGGTAAAGGTGGGAAGCAAAATGTGGAGGTGGCCCAACTGACTATGGTGGAGGTTCTGGTTGCCTTGGTGATGGGTGTGGTATGCTTTTTGGTGAACATCTTGCAATTATCTACAATGCCTTTTCTTTACGAGGAAAGTGAATGAAAATATTCCATGGGCTTTTGAAAGATTAGTAGATATTTGCCAACAGTCCCTGACTATTTAGAAAGCAAATTAAATCTTACGGACACAAAGTTACTATAACCAACTGAGTATCTTAGTACTAACAGCAATGGAATGCCAATGACCCAAAAGAATTTACACAGCTTAATCCCAGAACATAAAATTCACTATAATAACATGATTCAAAGAATCACAGTGTACTTCAATAAAGAACAGACATGAAAAAATTGCTGCCAAACAGCATTTAGAAATGGAAACTACCATTTCTTTGTGTGGATCAAGATTATCAATCAAGCAGTGACTTTCCCTTCCACAAAAACTTTCTCCTATTGTCAATAAATACTGAAGGATATAAGAGGCAGCATGTTCCTTTAGAAGTGCTCTCATTTAATTCAGCTGCCATCCTGAAAGAGTCATAAAACAGCAACTAGCTACCATCAACTTTCACCAATCTTTTGACCAATTCATAAGAAGACGCATCCCCTTCATAAAGGTAGGTACTAAGATAAATAGTGCATTTCTTTGCAGGGATGAAAAGAATTTCTAGAAAGAGAACAGTAAGCTGTAGAGATTAAGGGAAGCCTAATTATTAAAAAGGAAAAGCCTGAGCAGACAGAACACATGGCATCTGAACTAGAACAAAAATATATACACACACCTACTGATAATCACAGTAGATTATGTGATAATGTTAGATAATCTTACATGATTTAACATGTAAAGACATTTGGGTTCTTAAAGAACTTGCTTTAGATATTTCTGTATCTCTTTTACACCCAGCATAGAGCCTGGCATAAAGAAATCATGTAACAAATGTCTCAAACATTCTAAACTGGGGATTTGGGAGTTGAGATATCTGAAAAAATCATAATCATATATGGGACATACAATTGAAAATCAGTTTATACCTTTCAAAGTACTTTTATGTTATTAGGTCATTTACTTCTTAGGATAAACCCAAGAGATCAACACCATATTTTTCTTTTACAAGTAAGGAGACATTTTCAGTCCTCACCTGACTCCCGTTCTTTAGTGCTGCCATGTAAATCTATGTTTTAACAATTCAAGTAAAATGTCACCCAAGAATGTCCTCTCCAATTTTAGGATATACCTTCCTTCTCTGCAACACCATACATAAACATAACATAAAATTATTCACCTTGCATTTTTTACAAGGATGTACTTTTCCTCTCTCTCATATAAACAGTAATGGTTAGGAGAGGGTATGGGTTTATAAGACTGATGGTGTTTAACAATAAAAACTTTTAATGAGCATTAAGTTATAGAGATCTAATTTACAGTATACTAAATAGTATAGGAATATTGTACTATAAGTACATAAAGTGATTTTGTTACAACTGCATATTACATTATTATAAATGTATTAAGGTAACATGTTGTACCCCTTAAATTAAAACAATTTTACATGTCAAACTTAACCAATATAGAAGAAACCACCCCTGAAAATCACCTTGATTCACAGGCATTGACCCTCTGGAATTGTGAGAAAAGTCAATTTCTGTCATTTAAGCAAAAAGAATGTAAACTATCATTTTGATTAAATAACTTAAGCCTAACCAATAATCTATTAATATAATTAAAAGGGTTACCAATTGACTATTTTCAGGGCAAAACAAGAAAGAATGAAAATATTATTCCTGATTCTTGGACTTTGGGTTGTGGATATCAGCTCCATGGTAAGTTCATCAACTTCAATCCTTCATTCTCATTTTATTCCGATGATCCTTGCTAATTCACAGTGGTAATTTTCAACCTTATTTATGTTCTTTGTACTTTCTAAATATTAGAATTTTGGGTGTCACACAACAGGATTGGATCATATCCATATATTGAGCTTATAAGCCTTCAGCACATCATTACTGTTTCAGCAAATATTTTAATACCCCTACCCCCTCAAGAAACAAGGATAATAATTTTCAAGAAAAAAAATCTTCCTTTGGTGCCAGTTTGACACTAAGTCGTGGCTACTCTTTTAAGAGAATTGCAACCAGTAGTATATCATGTCAGATTGTTCAGAGATGGTCAGAGTTCTCTCAAGAGTTCAAATTATGCCACCAGCAAAGACCTAGCAACCCACAAGGTGATTTTTCTTTGAAATGAAATAGGTTGCTTTCTTTTTTTTTTTTTTTTAATTTTTTATACAAGCTGGGGTACAGGCCAGAGGCGTGGGGCGGCGAGAGGGTTCACCAGAGACAGAGTGGAGAGCAGAACAGTCAGACTGACGGAAACACACTGCTGAGGGGAGCAGCGGGTGAGGCAGGAGAGGTCTGCCACACCATGTGGGAATCTCCCTGGCCGGGCAACTAACTCGCGTCGCCGCTGCCGACAGCGCCACAGCACTTAACCGCTGCGCCACCAGGGAGGCCCTGAAATGAAATAGGTTGCTTTCAATCTTCATTATACTGCAGTTCTTTTAAGTTTCTGAGTCTCAATCATTTGGACATAAGTTTTCTCTTTGGTTTTCAATCTAATAGACCCTTTTTGTAAAGATTCATGAATAACCTGCTTTGGTTTACAATGAATGTAGAAAAGGTTTCTACAATTTGTAATACTGATTGTGCTAGTAATGCCATGTGTTTTGAGTTTATTTCAATACTTGGTAGATGTGTTCTCATTTTTGACATAAATTCGTTGCTCAGGCTGTCTGTCACCAGTGTATTAAGCACATCAAATATTAGAAAATATTTTTAGAGTTGAAGGTGGCAATGGAAGCAAAATAGTGATCTCTTCACTTTATCAAGAGTTCCCAATATGCTAATAAGGCCAAGAAATGGCCAAAAAAGCTCAAACTGTATGAGACAATCTAGATTCTGTGAATTCTATAACTTAGCCAACAGAAACTCCTTTCCTCAAAAAAGAAACCCTTACACTGAACATAAATTGTTGAGCATATTATCTAAATTGAGCACGAAAGGAACAGCTATAGGAAAAGAAAAGAGAATGTTCTGATAAAAGATGGGAAGAAGAGCAGAGAAAACAGAGCTCACATTTTTAAAGCCAAAATTTGTTAACAATTCATAACAACAGAAGAAGAAACCCTAGAGTCTAGGAAATCTTTCCTGTTTACATTCTCCTTCACAGGATAAGAATAGTCTACATAGAAAGCCACTAAAAATAATTAGATTAGCTCAAAACATTTTTTAAAAGAGAGTAATTACCAGAATAATGATCCTATGAGTCAGGAAGGCATGTCAGAAATACACACCCAGTAACAGATGGCAAATTTGACTCTGCACTCAAAGTTTAGAGAAAAAACAAGCTATGAAAGAACTACATAAATCAAAAATAGAAAAACTCAGGAAAAAAATAAATGGACAAATCCAAAGTTTGAAGAGTTTAAAAAAACTCAGAGTTAGAAATAAAAGAACACATGAACTGATAGATAAGAGAAATAAATAGGAAAACAGGTTTCAATCAAAAAAGAAATTTTTAGTTGAGTTTAAAAGATTTAAGAGAATTAAGGGGATAGGAAGGAAGAGACAACACACCTAAGTATCCTTAAAGAATAAAATTAATGCAGTCAGGTCTGAACAAAAACTTAAAACTACACTTCAAAAAATTCTGTACTGTCAAAATATTAACAAGGGTATAAAACAATACTACTTCATTATTTTTTTTAAAAAGTAGTATTTGCTGAAATAAAAGAAGTCTGGAAATAATTCATGTAAAAGGCATAATCAAAGACAGAGCAGTCAACATTAACATATATCCTAGTGAAACTACTGACCTTTAATATAAAAAAAATCCTTTAGGCATTCAGGCAAAGAGAGCAAATTACTTACAAGAAAAAAAATTAGATCGGCATTACTCTGTTTAATGGCTATGCTATACAACAAGACAATGGAGTAAAATATTTAAGATACTCAAGGAAATAAAATGTTAGCCAAAATATAGTCTACCAAATTGAGCTCCAAATATAACAACTACAAATATACTGTTAAAAATTGAAGAACCCAAAGTATATTATTGCCATGAGTCGTTTCTGAAGAATCTGGTTAGAGAATAAATTTGAGAAGAATGTAGAGGTCCAATTCAAAATGGTGACATAAGGAAGCTCCTGAACTCATCCCCTCTTATGATACAGTTTAGCAAAGTGGGAAGATATAAATTCAATACACAAAAATCAGCGGCCTTCCTATATACAAAAAAAAAAAAATGAGCTAGAAGAGAAAAAAATTAAAAAAGCAATCCCATCTACAATTACATCAAAAAATAAAATAAAATAAACAAGTAAATGCCTAGGAGTAAACCTAACAAAGGAGGTAAAAGGGCTATACAAAGAAAACTGTAAGACATAGTTAAAAGCAATAGAAGGCAGCACAGGGAAGTGGAAAAATATTCCCTGCTCAAGAAAGAATCAACATTGTCAAAATAGCCATCCTACCCAAAGCAATATAAAGATTCAGTGCAATTCCTCACAAAGTTTTAAAGACATGGTTTCAAGAAAAAGAACAAACCAATTAAAGTGATATGGAACCATAACTACACAATACTCCAAAAAGCAAAAGCAAAGAAAAAAAAATACCCCTCACTCTGTAATTTTGTTTTCTAAATTTGATTCTGCAGTTCAATTTTTGTGAACATCTCATGTTTGGGTCCTTTTTTCCTCAAAATAAATTCTTATCAATCAGAAATTTGGAGGGAAAAATGTAAATTGTTCTATTGATCATTATAAAATTACAGAATTATGAAGTGTAGTTTTGGCAAAGGTACTTTTGGCAGAGGATAAACAAATATATCACTGGAACAAAATTACAAGTCCAGAAACAGATCCATCTGTGGACACCTACTTTACACCAAAGGTAACACTGCAATTCAATGGAAAAAGGATACTTATTTCAATAAAAGTGCTGGTCAATTCAAATCTAAATTGGGAGAGTGGAAATGAAACCTAACCCCAAACTCATATAATCCTACTGGTCTCTTTCTCCCAAAAAAAAATTAGCAGTTTGTCCATCTCAAAGACAATACATTATTTTTTTAATGTGCCTTATTCTCTTTTTTAAATTAATTTTTTAATTTTCTTACATTGTTGTTCATTTTTTGTACAGTATTTGATTTCTCCCCTCAGGTGTAGTCCCTGTAAATGTCCCACCACCACATCACTGTGAACTATCATCATGGTCCCTTGTGCTCTTCCCACCCCTGTTCTGATCCCTTTCCCACCTCTTCCCTGCTTTAAGATCTATGGTTGCTTACAAGTTGTCTTTTTTTGAACCTTTGTTCAGTTTCCCTATATTCCTCCTATAAGTGAAACCATCTGATATTTTTCTTTTTCTTCTGACTTATTTCACTGAGGATAATCCTTTCCTACTCATCCATGTTGCTGCAAATGGCATGAGTTTATCACTTTTTATTGCTGAATAGTATTCCACTGTATATGTAAACTGTACTTCTTTTCCATTTTTATTTACACATTTTTACATCATTGTTCATTTATTTACAATGTTTGATTTCTCCTCTCAGGTGTTGTCTCCATAAAATTACCACCACCAACACACCCGTGAACCATCACCATAGACTTTTGTGCTCTTCACTCCTATTCTGATCCCTCTCCCTCCTCCTACCCTGCTGAATGTATCTGATTTATAGTTTGCCTGCTAGTTTTGTCTTTTTTTTTCCTGATCCCTTATATGGTTTCCCTAGATTGAAACCATCCAATTTTTTTCTTTTTCATTCTGAATTATTTCATAGAGCATAATCCCTTCCACCTCTACCCATGTTACTATGAATGGCATGAGTTTATCTTTTGATTGCTGAGTAGTATTCCATTGTGTATATATACCACATCTTCGTCAGTTTTTGGGCATTTAGGTTGTTTCCATATTTTAACTATTGTAAATAGTGCTGCAATAAACGGAAGAGTGCAGGTTTCCTTTTGAATTAATGTTTTTGTGTCCTCTGAGTAGATTCCAAGTAATGAAATTGCTGGATCATATAGTAGATCCATTTTTAGTAATTTGAGGGTCCTCCACCAGCCTTCCATAGTGCTTGGATCAGTTTACATTGCCACCAGCAATCTAAAAGGGTTCCTTTATCTCCACACCTTCACCAACATTTGTTGTTGTTGTTTTAATGCAGGCCATTCTTACTGGTATGAGGTGATATCTCATTATGGTTTTGATTTGCATTTCCCTGATTATAAGGGATGTCAAACATTTTTTCCATGTGTTTGTTGGCCATCTGCAATTCTTCTTTGGAAAAGTGTCTTTTTAGCTCTTCTGCTCACTTTTTGACTGGATTCTTTGTTTTTGTTGTGTAAGCTCTTCGTAGATCTTTGATATCAGTCCCTTATCAGTTTTGAGGAGTGCAAATATTTTCTCCAAATCTGTAGGATGTCTCTTCATCTTGGTTATTTCACTTTTGCTGTACAGAAGCTTTTTAATTTGATGTAGTCCCAACTGTTTATCTTTTTCTTCTTTTTCTTTGCTTCAAGGGATGACTCTTTAAAGATATTTGAGATGTATGTCATGGAGTGTTTTACCTATGTTTTCTTCTATATATTGTATGGTTTCAGGTCTTACATTCAGGTCTTTCATCCATTTTAAGTTGACCTTTCTGTATGGTGTGAGGAAGTACTCTAGTGTCATTCTTTTGCATGTAGCTGCCCAGTTTTCCCAGTACCATTTATTGAAGAGACTGTCTTTGTTCCTGTGCATATTCTTTGCTCCTTTGTAATAGATTAGCTGTCCCTATATGTGTGGTTTTTTGCCTGGGTTTTTGATTTGGTTCCATTATTCTGTGTGTCTGGTTTAGTTCCAGTGCTGTGCTCTTTTTAATTATTATGGCTTTGTAGTATAGTTTGAAGTCTGGAAGTGTAATACCTCCATTCTTCCTTTTTCTAATCAGGAACACTTTGGCTATTTGAGGTTTTCTGTGGCTCCACGTGAATTTCATCAGTATTTGTTCTATTTCTTTGAAGAATTCCAATGAGATCTTTATTGGAATTGCACTGAATCTCTAAATTGCTTCTGGTAAAATGGGCATTTTGATAATGTTAATTCTGCCAATCCATGAGCAGGAATGTCTTTCCATTTTTTTTGTATCTTCTATTTATTTTATTAGTGTTTTGTAGTTTACCATGTATAGGTCTTTGTATAGGTCTTTCACCTCCTTTGTGAGGTTTATTCCCAGGGGTTTTTGTTGTTGTTGTTTTGGTATAATTATGAATGAGAAGGCTTTCTTGATTCCTCCTTCAGATATATTGTTTGATTTTTGTATGTTGATTTTGTAACCTGCTGCTTTACTAAACTGGTTTATTGCTTGAATTAGTTTTTCTGTGGAGTTTTTAGGGTTCTCTATATATATTATCATAACATCTGCAAATAATGATAGTTTTACGTCTTTCCCTATTTGGAAAATCGGTTTTGATTTGTCTGACTACTAACTGCCTGCCTTAGGAAGGACTTTCATCATATTGAAAAGAAGTGGTGAGAATGGACATCCTTGTCTTGTTCAGATCTTAAAAGGAAGGCTTTTAGTTTCTCACCATTAAGAATGATACTGGCTGTAGGTTTATCATATTTGGCTTTTATTATGTTGAGATATGTTCCTTCTATTCCAAGAATTTCAAGGGCCTTCATCATAAATAGATGTTGGGCTTTATCAAATGCTTGTTCAGATCTGTTGATATAATCATATAGTTTTCTTTTTGTTGATGTGGTGAATTACATTAATTGATTTTTGGATGTTGAGCCATCTTTGTGCCCCTGATATAAATCCCACTGGATTCAGTTTGCTGGGATTCTGTTGGGTATTTTTGCATTTGTGTTCATTAGGGAGATTGGTCTGGAGTTTGTGGGGATTTTTGTGCTGTCTTTGTTTGGTTATGGTACTAGTGTAATGTTGGCTTCATAACATGTACTTGGTAGTATTCCTTCTTTCTACATTTTTTGGAAGAGTTTTTGTAGGAAAGGTACTAGTTTATCTTTGAATGTTTGGTAGAACTCATTTGTGAAACCATCTCAACCTGGACTTTTCTTTTAGGGGTAAGTTTTTATTACTGTTTTGATTTCATTACTTATAACTGATTTGTTTAGGTCTTCTATCTCTTTTTCAGCTTTGGATGATTATATGCTTCTAAGAATTTGTCAATTTCATCTAGGTTGTTGAACTTGTTTGCATATAAGTGTTTGTAGTAATCTCATTATCCTCTGGATTTCTGCTGTGTCTGTTGTAATTTCTCCTCTTTCATTTACAATTCTATTTGAGTTTTCTCTCGTTTTTTCCTTTGTGAGCCTAGCTAAAGGTTTGCCTATTTTGTATATTTTTTCAAAGAACCAACATTTGGTTTCATTGATCTTTTGGATTGTTTTTATTTCTATTTCATTTATTTTTGCCTGAATTTTTATTATTTCCCTCCTACTAGTTTTTGAGTCTTTTTGTTCTTTTTTCTAGTTCTTTGAGATGGGAGAATAGGTGGGGTTTGGGAATTTTTGTTTGTTTTTGGGTTTTGGTTTTCTGTTTTTTTGATTCTTTCTTGTTTCTTGATGTGGGCCTGTATTGCAACTTTTGTGTGTCCATGTATTCTGGAAAGTTGTATCCTCTTTGTCATTAGTCTCAATGTACATCTTAATTTCTTCTTTGATTTCCTCATTGATCCAGTGGTCTTTCAGTAGCATGTTCTTCAATTCTCCATAGGAGGGTGAGGGCTCCTTGCTTTCTTCTCATAGCTGATTTCTAGTTTGATGCCTTTATGGTCAGAGATGATAGTTGGTATGATACTGATCTGCGTGTATTTGTTGATGTTTGTCTTGTTCCAGTATGTGGTCTATCCTGAAGAATGATCTGTGTGCACTTGAGAAGAATGTGTATTCAGTGTTTTTGGGTGCAGTCCCCTATAGATGTCTATTTAGCCCATGTGTTCTAGGTCTTTGTTTAGGGCTATTGTGTCTTTATTTTTGTCTTGATCTTTCCATTGGTGAGAGTGGGGTAATGAAGTCTCCTACCATGTATGTATTTTCTCCCATTTCTTTCTTCTGATTCAAAAGTAATTAACTAATATATTTAGCTGCTCCTTCATTGGGTACATAGATATTGATTAGTTTTATAACTTCCTGGTCTGTCCCCTTGATCATTATGTAGTGACCATTGGTGTCTCTCATCACCTTTTTTAGTTTGAAGTCTATTTTATCTGATATACGTATAGCTGTCCCAGCCTTCTTTTGGGGGCCATTTGCTTGTAAAATTGTTTTCCAGCCCTTTATGTTTAATCTATGTTTATCATTGGCTCTTAGGTGTGTTTCCTGGAGACAGCAAAAGGTTTGGGTCCTGTTTTCTTATCCAATGGGCTGTGTCTTTTTATTGATGAATTTAGCCCATTTATATTTAGGCTTGTTTCCATATCTTAGCTATTGTAAAGAGTGCTTTAATAAACACAGGAGTACAAGTTTTCTCTCGAATTAATGTTTTTGTATCCTCTGGGTAGATTCCTAGGAATGGTATTGCTGGGTCATAAGGTAGATCCATTTTTAATAATTTGAGAGTCCTCCACACAACTTTCCATAGCAGTTGGACCAGTTTGCATTCCCACCAGCAATGTAAGAGTATGTCTTTTACTCCACATCCTTGCCAGCATTTGTTGTTGTTGTCAGTTTTTTTTAATGTGGACTATTCTTGTGTGAGGTGGTATGTCATTGTGGTTTTGACTTGCATTTCCCTGATTAAAGTGATATTTTTCATATGCGTGTCGGCCATCCGCATTTCCTCTCTGGAAAAGTGTCTTTTTAGCCATCTTGCCCATTTTATGACTAGGTTGTTTACTTTGTTTTTGTTAAGTTGTGTAAGCTCTTTGTAGATCTTTGTTATCAATCCCTTATCAGTTTTATGGAGTACAAATATTTTCTCCTAATCTGTAGGGTGTCTCTTCATTTCAGTTATTGTCTCTTTTGCCATATAGAAGCTTTTTAGTTTGATGTATTAAAAGACAATACATTAAAGGTCTAGAAGTTAACAGAATATCTTCAAGACATTGATCATATTCAAGTAGCCAATAAATACATGTAAAAGCATTCAATCTTTTTAGTAATGCAAAATGCAAATATAAGCCATAATGAGATGCTACTACACACTAATCAGTATTGAAATTAAAATGCCTCAAAATCAGCAAGTGTTGGTGAAGATTTGGAACAACTGGAATTCTCATACAGGACCACTAGGAACTTAAGTTACAGAGATCACTTTGGAAAACCATATGACTTTATATACTAATATTGAAGATATATACAGCGGGTATATGTGAGTACTAAATTTTCAGGTAGGGGTATGCTCAACGTTAATATAGTCAAGAAAATGCAAATACATCTACACCAGTAGACATGTATAAGGTAATTCATACCAGCATTTCTAAAATCCAAACACTGGGAACACTGAAAGGTTCATAGTGTAGAATGGATACATTCATTATAGATATATAGAAGAGACTAGTTATTCCATAGTGACTTAAAAAATTACATTTACACAAAATACTATGAATGCTCTCACAGACTTAACGTTGAACAAAAGAAGCCTGACACAAATCACTATACAATGCATGATTCCATTCAAACACAATTCAAAAACATTCTAATGCAAGTTTTAAGTTTTAGAAGTTAGGATACTGGCTAACTTAAGGAGAGGAAAAGAATAAAAATTGGAAGGGTTACGTAGATCGTTTGTTGTGGTTACGTAGATCGTTTGCCTCCTTAATTCATGAACTACATATTATGTTTAATGTATGTTTGCAAAAAATTAAACATACTTCCAAATTTAGATGATGTTCATAGAAATTGTTTTATTCATGAATAATATTCTCCTTTTTCTTATGCTAGCATTCTATGAGGAAGGGAAAACTCCAGGTAAACCATCGACAGAAAGTTGCCACAGGTGCTTCATTGTCATCAAAAACTCGCCAACTTCAAAAAACAAGACATAACCACTTTGACAAAGTCCTGCATAAAACAGGATATGTGAATAAGGTTACTTTAAAGACACAAAAAAAGATCCAGTTCCTCAAAAAAAATTGTAATAAGCGATCTCGTATACCACCTTCAACTCGTGTAATTTGTATGACTCCCACCATTCGAAAACAAGCAACCCACCCAAAAATCCGTTCAAAGTCATACACCACCTCATTTCTGAAAAAACAAGTTTTTATTACCATTCCACGTAATCTTAAGAGAACCACAATTACTACTAAACCTGTGAAAGATTTTTCCATCACCTTTGAGCCCCAAATTCCCTCAATGGGTACCTCAGAATCAGTTAAGTTCCTAAAGAGAACCACTGAAGCAAAACTCACGACAGCAATCACCACTGAAATGGAAAATACCCCACCAACCCCACCTCATACCAAAACAACACAAGCAAACACCTATGGAAGGGAATTCACACCAAAAGACACTGCTAAACCCAAAGCTGCCTCACATACCACTGGTGAACAAGAGATGGAAAAGACCTACAAAATCCAACCAGAGAAATCCTCTGAACCCAAAACAACTTCAGTGACAGTCACCAAAGAAACCAGTCTTAAATCCAAATCCACTCTACAAAGCACTCCTTCAGATGGGACAACTCAAGAAAACACTAATTGGCCTGAAACCAGTCCAAAGATGAGTTCTAAGCCTGAAACCAACAAAGATACCACCACTGGACCCAAAACCAGCAAAAGGGATATCAGTAAAACTGGAAGAACCCAAGAAATTGCCCCTAAACTTGAAACAAACCCCAGAAAGACTACTGTACATATTATCAACCCTGAGACCAAAGCTGAATTCATTACCACTCCAGAGGTCACATCACAGACTGAAATCACCCCAGAGAAAACTTCTGAACACAAAACCACCTCAGGGAGCACCACGAAATCCAAAGTCAACTTAGTCACAAAACTTGATTCCAAACAAAATGGGAAAACTTCTAAAGAAACTAAAATGACCTCAAAGGTCACACCACATACTGAAACCAAACCAGAGTCAAATCCAAAACCTGAAACCACCCTACAAATCATTGATGAACCCAAAATAACCACAGACAACCATAGAGAAAATGAAACCACAGCTAAGCCTCAAAGCAGTCTACAATACACACCCAATGTTAAAACCTCCATGAAAAACAAACTGGAAAACACACACACTCTCAAGGACACAGGTGAACTTCAAACTACAGTTGAACCTAAAACAAACCTAAGGATTATACCAGGGAGTGAAACCACAAGAGAATACAAACTAGGAAAAAGACATACTCCTGAAATCCTGGAAGACTCTCAAACCACAGTACAACCTGAAACTACCATAGGGTTCACCTTGGGTGTTGTAACCAAACCAGAAACTAAACAGAAAAATAGACACACTCCTGAAAATGCAGACGTTTTTCAAACCCCAATAGAACCTAAAACCATACCAGAGACGAACTCAGGTAATAAAACCACCTCAGAAACGAAACCAGAAACTGGAAAAACATCTGAAAGCACAAGTGAACTTCAAACCACACTTAAGTCTCAAACCATTCTAGATACTGAAACTACACCAGAAAACAAACAAGAAATCACACAACCTTCTACAGCCACAAATGGACTTCAAACTACCACTAAACTTGAAGCCTCAGGTATTAGCAGCACAGGAGACAAACGGGATATCAACCACATTTCTGAAAGCACAGGTGAACTTCAAACCACACTTAAGTCTCAAACCATCCTAGTTATTGAAACTACACCAGAAATGAAACAAGAAACCACACAACCTTCCACAGACACAAATGGACTTCAAACTACCGCTAAACTTGAAGCCTCAGGTATTAAAAGCACAGGAGACAAACGAGATACCAACCACACTTCTGAAAGCACAGGTGAACTTCAAACCACACTTAAGTCTCAAAGCATCCTAGATATTGAAACTACACCAGAAAGAAAACAAGAAACCACGCAATATTCTAAAGCTACAAATGGACTTCAAACTACCGCTAAACTTGAAGCCTCAGGTAGTAGCAGCACAGGAGACAATCGGGATACCATCCACACTTCTGAAAGCATAGGTGAACTTGAAACCACACTTAAGTCTCAAACCATCCTAGATATTAAAACTACACCAGAAACCAAACAAGAAACCACACAACCTTCTACAGCCTCAAATGGACTTCAAACTACCACTAAACTTGAAGCTTCAGGTATTAGCAGCTCAGGAGACAAACGGAAAACCAACCACACTTATGAAAGCACAGGTGAACTTCAAAGCACACTTAAATCTCAAACCATCCTGGATATTGAAACTACACCAGAAACCAAGCAAGAAACCCCACAACCTTCTAAAACCACAAATGGACTTCAAACTACCGCTAAACTTGAAGCTTCAGGTATTAGCAGCACAGGAGACAAAGAGGATACCATCCACACTTCTGAAAACACAGGGGAACTACAAACTACACTTAAGTCTCAAACCATCCTAGTTATTGAAACTACATCAGAAACCAAACAAGAAACCACACAACCTTCTACAGCGGCAAATGGACTTCAAACTACCACTAAATCTGAAACCTCAGGTATTAGTAGCACAGGAGACAAACGAGATACCAACCACACTTCTGAAAGCACAGGTGAACTTCAAACCACTCTTAAGTCTCAAACCATCCTAGATATTGAAACTACACCAGAAACCAAACAAGAAACCAAACAACCTTCTAAAGCCACAAATGGACTTCAAACTACCACTAAACTTAATGATTCAGGTAGTAGCAGCTCAGGAGACAAACAGAATACCAACTACACTTCTGAAAGCTCAGGTGAACATCAAACCACACTAAAGTCTCAAACCATCCAATATATTGAAACTACACCAGAAAGCAAACAAGATGCCACGCAATATTCTACAGCCACAAATGGACTTCAAACTACCACTAAACCTGAAACATCAGGTATTAGCAGCACAGTAGACAAACGGGATACCGACCGAACTTCAGAAAGCACAGGTGAACTACAAACCACTCTTAAGTCTCAAACCATCCCAGATATTGAAACTACACCAGAAACCAAACAAGAAACCACACAACCTTTGACAGCCGCAAATGGACTTCAAACTACCACTAAACTTGAAGCTTCAGGTATTAGCAGCTCAGGAGACAAACGGAAAACCAACCACACTTATGAAAGCACAGGTGAACTTCAAACCACACTTAAAGCTCCAACCATCCTAGATATTGAAACTACACCAGAAACCAAGCAAGAAACCCCACAACCTTCTAAAACCACAAATGGACTTCAAACTACCGCTAAACTTGAAGCTTCAGGTATTAGCAGCACAGGAGACAAAGTGGATACCATCCACACTTCTGAAAGCACAGGGGAACTTCAAACTACACTTAAGTCTCAAACCATCCTAGATATTGAAACGACACCAGAAACCAAACAAGAAACCACACAACCTTCTACAGCCGCAAATGGACTTCAAACTACCACTAGTCTTGAAGCCTCAGGTATTAGCAGCACAGGAGACAAACGGGACACCAACTACACTTCTGAAAGCACAGGTGAACTTCAAACCACACTTAAGTCTCAAACCATCCTAGATATTAAAACTACACCAGAAAGAAAACAAGAAACCACGCAATATTCTACAGCGGCAAATGGACTTCAAACTACCACTAAATCTGAAACCTCAGGTATTAGTAGCACAGGAGACAAACGAGATACCAACCACACTTCTAAAAGCACAGGGGAACTTCAAAACACACTTAAGTCTCAAACCATCCAAGATACTGAAACTACACCAGAAACCAAACAAGAAACCAAACAACCTTCTACAGCCACAATTAGACTTCAAACGACCACTAAACCTGAAACCTCAGGTATTAGCAGCACAGTAGACAAACGGGATACCGACCACACTTCTGAAAACACAGGTGAACTTCAAACCACACTTAAGTCTCAAACCATCCTAGATATTGAAACTACACCAGAAACCAAACAAGACACCACACAACCTTCGACAGCCACAAATGGACTACAAACTACCACTAAAATTGAAGTTTCCGGTATTAGCATCTCAGGAGACAAACAGAATATCAACCATACTTCTGAAAGCACAGGAAAACATCTAACCACACTAAGGTCTCAAACCATCCTAGATACTGAAACTACACCAGAAACCAAACAAGAAACCACACAACCTTCTACAGGCACAAATGGACATCAAACTACCGTTGAACTTGAAGCCTCAGGTATTAGCAGCACAGGAGACAAACGAGATACCAACCACACTTCTGAAAGCACAGGTGAACTTCAAACTACACTTAAGTCTCAAACCATCCTAGATATTGAAATTACACCAGACATCAAACAAGAAACCACACAACCCTCTACAGCCACAAATGGACTTCAAACTACCGTT
>PVIJ01017687.1:0-28685 GCA_004024925.1 Scalopus aquaticus | reverse complement strand
GTTGAGGGGAGGGGAGAGGGGATCTGGTGGTTCTTTCTTCTCCTTGATCAGTCTTTTTAGCTTCTTTCCAAGTTCTACTCACCCATGAAGGTGTTAGATTTATGTAGCGTTTCTGGATCTTCTCTGGGTTTGGCTGATGTCTCTTTATAGGCGGCTTGTCTTTTGGGAGAGTTGATACTAGCGTCCCTTCACCGCCATGTTGATTTTTCAAAGGTTTCTAATACATATATTTTTATTTTAAAGCTTTATCTTTATAAACAAAGTTCTGTTTGCATTTATTGCCTTTGAATTGTATCATACATTAATACATGTCTGTGTATTTTCTTGTTCTCCCTATTTCTGTGGTTTATTATATTAATGTGCTATCTTAAATTGAACCATTAGTACATCCCAATGTGAAAAAATATTCATGCATTTTAGAAGATAAAAAAAAAACAATAGCAAGATGGGGTTAAAAATGAATTGTTATTGAACATACAGTAAATGAGGTTATTTCTTTTAATTCCAATTAATTGTTTTAAAAATGTAAAATGATATGCAATCAAATTATGCTAATACATCACAGAATTGTGGAATAGAAAAAAGGACAAAAATAATAAAATAGTTTTAAAGTCATTAAAATTACTTTATATATTTATATCATTATGTTTATGTAATATTAACAATGGTCATCAACTTCTTTAGGAAAATGATGAATAATTTCCAAAATGGAGTATTTATTTCCTAAATCATAGACTATAGAAAAAAATGTATATATCCAAAGGCAAATAAGAAAATAAAATTCAAATGAATTTTTAACTCAATGAAAAGGGTGATGACTACCATATTGTTACAATAGTATGCAAAGCTATCTAAAGTTCATTCATGAAAGATGCAATGGGTATCATTAGTATTAACAGAAAATTCAGTAAATAATCTACTGGAAATTGATCTGATCCAACGTCACAGAAACAAGAAAATGAAATACAGACAAAAAAGCTCTTACAAAATGAAAGCAAGGGTGGTGAAAATATATTTCTGGGCTCTCTAGTGTAGTCCATTGTTCTGTGTATATGCTTTTGTTCCAGTACCAGGCTGTTTTAATTATTATGGCTTTATAATATAATTTGAGGTTTGTGATTATTATACATTCATTCTCTTTTTTTCTGTATCAAGATTGTTTTTGCTATTTAGGCTCTTTTGTGATTACATATGAATTTCAATAGTATTTGCTCTGGTTCTTTGAAAAACACTATCAATATTTTTATTGGGATTGTGTTGATTCTGTTTATTGCTTTGGGTAGGATAGCCATTTTGACAATTTTGATTCTTTCAATCCATGAGTAGGGAATATTTTTCCATTGTGTGTGTGTGTGTGTGTGCATGTGCGTGTGTGTCTTCTACTTCTTCCAACAATGTCTTATAGTTTTCTTTGTATAGATATTTACTCCTTTGTTAGATTTACTCCTATTTTTGGTGTAACAGTAAATGGGATCATCTTTTTAATTTCTTCCTCTTCTATCTCATTGTTTGTATATAGGAAGGAAACTGATTTATGTGGGTTGATTTTATACCCTGCCACTTTGCTGAACTGATTGTTTCAATTAGTTTTTCCATGGAATCTTGAGGGTTCTCTGCATATTATCATGTCATCTGAAAATAATGATAGTTTTATTTCTTTCCCAATGCAGATTCCTTTTGTTCCTTTCTCTTGTCTAATTGCTCTAGTTAGAACTCCCCAAACTATTTGAATAGCAATGATGAGTGTGGGTATCCTTTTCTTATGCCAGATATTAGTGGAAAAGCTTTCCGTTTTTTACCACTGAGAATGATATTAGCTATGGGTTTGTTGTAAAAGTTTTATTATAATAAGGTATGTTTTGTTTATCCCCAGTTTTTCAAGGATTTTCATTATAAATGAATGTTGGATCTTATCAAGTGCTTTCTCAGTATCTATTGATGTGATAATATGGTTTTTATCTTCCTTTTTTGATGTGGTGAATTATGTTGATTAATTCTAACTGAGAAGTTGAACCATGTGGCCTCTCTACCATTTGGGGTCTCTGCACCTGCGTGTGTCTGGCCTTTCTATGCATGTGTGTGTGTGTGTGTGTGTGTGTGTGTTCATGTGCATGTTCGCATGTGTGTGCACGTGTGTGTGAAATAATTATATAAGGTACTCCTGCATGACTGCCTGAAGACAATGGCCCACATCACGAGGCAGCCGGGGATACCTAGGTAGCCGCTGACTGATTGTATGGCCATGAGATGATCTGAGGTGGTCCGGGAGTAGCTCGGAAATTACACCAAGTAACTGCATAGGAAGTCCTCCCTGTATGTATGGCCGACATGTTCCCCTCTGTTCCCCATAAAGTTGATCACCCTTTGTTTTCCCTGGACGCTGCTCCTCCTGCCATTGTCATATAATCAATCATGCTTGTGTATTACTGCTAATAAGTAGCAAGAGGGCTGCTCACTGAGCAGCAGGGTCTTGCCTTGCAAACTTGCTTCACGACTCATCCCTCAAGTATGTCCCAGGGAAAATGCTGGCACATTTCTGACCACCAGAGAACCAGCCTTATATTCCTGGTATAAATCCCACTTGGTCATGCTGTGTGATCATTTTAATGCATTGTTTGATTCAGGTTACTAGGATTTTATTAAGGGTTTATCCATCTCTGTTCATTAGGGATACTGGTTAGTAATTTTCTTTGTGTGGTGTCTTTGTTTTGGTATTGGAGTAAACGTTGGCTCTTTTAAAAGTATTTGGAAATAATCCTTCTTTTTCAATTTTTTGGAAGTATTTGTGGAAGAAAGGTTTTACTTCTTTGAATAATACCAAATACCAAAGGTATTTCTTTTTTGGTAGAACTGGGAAGCCATCTGGCCCTGGAATATTGTTTTTTGGGGGAGAGTCATGATTACTGTTCCAAGTTTCTTGCTTGTGACTGGTTTGTACAGGGTTTCTATTTCTTCCCTGTTCAATTTCAGATGGTTGTATAATGTCTCGTATCTGAAGGAGAGTCTTCCAGGATAGAGTATTCTTGGCTGGCAGTTTTTCCTTTTAAGTTTTGGGAACATGCCATTCCATTCTCTCCTCACTTGTAGTGTCTTCTGAGAAATCTGATGTTAGCCTGATGGTGGTAAATTACAGGTTCTCTGCTTCTTCTCCCTTGCCACTTTCAATGTTCTTTCTTTGTTCTAAACTCTTAGAGATTTCACCACCATATATCTTGGTATTGATCTCATTTTATCTAGGTATGCTGGGTTTCTTTTAGCTTCCTGGGTTTGTACATTTATACCCTTATCTAGGTTAGGGAAGTTTTCCTCCAGTATTTCCTTAAGTACATTTTTGTTCCTTTCTGTCTTCACAATCTTTATACTGTCTTTCCTCATGGAATCAGATAGTTCTCAGAATGTTTTTCATTTTCATTTTACTTCATTTCTTGTCATTTACTTCTCCACTGTGGTTCCTTGTACATTTGCATCTTCAATTACACTGACTTGTTCCACTTTATCTATTCTACTTTTGTGACTTTCTCCTGAATTTTCCATCTCCGGTATTTCTCTTTTCAAATCCGAAAACTCTTATTTTTATTTAATTTAGAGCTTTATTTTCTGTCTCTAGTTCCTTGATTTCTTTTTCAAGGACTTTCATTTCTTTGCCTGATTTTTTCCCTATTTCTCTGTATTTCTTCATCACTGCCATTCTAATCTCTATATCTGATAAGAGTATAGCTTCTATGTCTATGAATTGGGTTCTGGAGATTTGTTCTCTCTCTGTTGTACTATTCCCTTCACTATTCATGTTGTCATTTGTCAGGTTTTTCCTTTTGCCCATTATTATCTTTGGAACACAGCTGCTGTATGTGGGGTTTCCTTAGGTGTGGCCTCTCTCCCTTCACTGGTCAGGGGTCTCACTTATCAGGGCAAGCAGCTGGTGGGGTTTTATGTGGAGGTTATAAGGCCTCTGGTGACTTTGGCTCTCTCTGATGTGGGTCGAAGGTCATGTCAGTCTGTGCGGGTGCTAGAAGGCATCTTACAGGAAGTCACACAACTTCTGCTGGTCTAGGCTGACAGAGTCTGGGGCTGGCAGTGTCTCAAGAGGTCTCTGGTGACTCTGGCACCCTTCCTGAATTAGGTATAGGGTCTCACTGGTCAGGGTAGGAACTGATGGGTTGCACAGAAAGTTGTAAAGCCTATGCTGGTCCAGGTGTGTTCTGGAGGGGCCCTGCAGAAGGTTACAAGTTCTCTGACCACTCTGGCACCCTCCTCAGCATGGGTCCAGTGTTATACTTGTTTGGGCAAGTGCTAGCAAGGTCTCATGGAGGGTTATGAGGTCTTTGCTGGTCTGGGCGGGGTCTGGTAGGGTCTCACTCATTCAAGGCATTCTTATGGCTCATTCTTTCTTCTTTTCCCTGAGTGCCATGTCTAAAATGTTGATAATGGTTACTGTATCCGTCCAGGTGATGAAGGGAAGTATGTCAGTTGATAGGTTTTTAGCACAGGAACACGGATGAAAGCCATAATTGTTTGTTTACTTTTTAAATGTGAACACACACACATACACACACATATACACACACATTTTCTCACTTCATAGGCAACACAGTTTTTCTCTATAAATAGTGTTATTTATAGGAAAAAAATTAGCTACCAGATAACTTGCAGAAAAAAAAAAAAGAATAATCTTACCCTAGCTCCAAAAGACAATTCTTAAAGACTACTTTAAGACACCCTAACTAACAGTCAGGTAAAAGATAAAATAAGGAAATTGAAATTATATAAATTGGAATGAAATTATAAAAATATAATGTGAAAAATTGGCAAAGCATGTTCTGTAAATGTTTCCAATATTGAAAATGGGTTATAATTACAAAAAAGCAAAATCTGTTCTTTACTTCAAATACAGAAAATTGAATATATTAATAATATTTTTAAAATGTGGGAATTTCATTAAATATTATATAAATATACAGAAAACCTTTCATGAAGGATCTATGACAAAGGCGCAGGATGTCAAACCTTCTATCTAAACAAATGAGAGCACTTTAAATACATTTTTTAGGCAAACATGAAAGCCAATCTATTATACCAAACTGGGTTAATTTTGATGTGTGAAAATCATAGGTAGAAACATAGTAATGCATACATCACAGGGAAACAATTAACTGTTACAAGAAATAGAGAATGGAGAAAACACACAGTTCTGATCCTGGTTCTAGCATTTTGCTTTTTGTGGCCAAAGTTTGACACTTCGCTATTACTGTATTACATTGACTTTTAAAAAATATTTATTGAGGTAACATTTATTTCCAACACTGTATATTATTTAGGGGTGTAAGATCACACCTCTTCAGATATACGTTACCACACCACATCCAGCACCAAAGCACCCATAATCCTCCACCAAAGTCCATTGGGCACCCTCTTGCCTTTGCCCCCAACATACTGACTTTTTTGAAGCTCTCTTTTTATGTTCTGTTAAAAAGAAGGACAAGACAAATCTAAGTCTTTTGCTAAATCACATGCACTGATGATTATTTTCAGATCTCAAAAGCACTGTGGACAAATGATAAACAACCCAGAGTGGATAAATGTGTTTATCTCTGTTTACTCTTTAAGCCTTATGGTGAAGGGATTTTAAAAAGAGATAAGTCCTCAAGGGCAGGAAGTTTTCATAGCCATAAGGCTGGATGAGTAGCTATTGTCTTTAAAAGACTTTTTAAAGCAGCAGAAAATGAAGCTAAGGGCCTGCAAAGGACGGTGGTCACAGCGCACAAGTGAAGTAGATCAGAGCCACGGAACTGGGAAAAGGCTCAGGAATTGGTGAAATCCAATTTCTCAGAAGGTGTAGTAAAGTCTGCACCAAATGAAAAGTATTAGATAACAATAAGAACAAACATTGAGTTCCCAAATTGTCCTCCTCACAGGGAAGCTACCAGCACCCCCTATCCCTGTACATGGAAAATAAATTTACTAGTTAAATTGAACCACAGTAGCACAAGACTCTGTGATATCTGGCACTACAGAGAGCAGAGGTAAAAGAAATTGGATTAAGTAGAAATAAACATAATTAACCATCAGAATCTACATCTCTTTTATTCATCTGAGTTTGGGATGATTAGTCACCTGCCATAAGCCCAAACTGGAGACTGGAAGAATCTTATGAAGAGAAACAGTCCATCTTGCAAATCATAATATTGAGGGCCAAGCTCTCCCAACTTGGCTCAACTGTCCTGCAGCAAACATACTTGCTGAGGGGTCTTAAGAGGCACAGACAGGTTCCTCTAAGTGTTTCATGAAATATGAATGATACTGGGGACCAGAAGAAATTTAAGAAGCATATCCTTAAGAAAACAAAAACAGAGGCCATCCTGTTCTTCACTGCAGAAGATAGACACACATTAAAAATTCCAGGAGGGCCTCCCTGGTGGCACAAGGGGTTAAGTCTCAGCACTATGAAGCTATCAGCAGCCACTGAAGCACAAGTGCGATCCCCGGCCAGGGAGCTTCCCACTTGGCACAGCAGACCTCTCCTGTCTCGTCTGCTGTTCCTCTCAGCAGTGTACTTCAGTCAATCTGCCTGTTCTGCTTCCACTCTGTCTCTGGTGAACCCTCTCACCACCCTACACCTCTGGCCTACACCCCAGGTCTTGCATGCATAAATAAACAAATATTTAAAAGAAAACATTCAAACAAACTAAAGTCTAATATAGAGGGAAACAGGTTATGGTTTCCAGGGTTTTGAGCACCAATGAAAGATATATGTATATATGCATGTTTAAAAAAAGAAAGATGCCTTAAATTACATAAGAATGAGGAATACATTAAAATTTTAAATAATATTAAAAATAGAAATGAGATCACGAGAATTTATTAAGAATGAGAAGTTATTCAATTTCTTGAAATGTACTTATTTTTTGATCAAATAAACTATTCTAATAGGTATCCATGGAAAACTCTTTTCTTTAGAACTCAGGGCTGTAGGCAAGAGGAGTGAAATGAGCTTGCTATTCAGACTGAACAGACTTTTGATCCCAGAAATAGTAGAAATTGTATGCAAAATATGTGTAAGAGTATCTATATCTGTGCATGAGAGAGAAGGAAGGGAGGGAAACTGACTTAAATGTACTAAGAGTCTCATGCAATTCTAAATGAGAAAAACCTTTCCTTCCCTTCCCCACCTGCTTTTAGTTGAGAATCAGAGGCAATTCTGCTGCAAAGTAAGACAAAAGCGCCACTGAATAGAGAAAGGGAGGAAAGAAGTGTCTTCACACCTCACCTGCTGGGATATTTTGGGCTCCTCAAATATAGCATGAGGAGCTCACTTGCAAATAGACATTCAAGAAAATTCTATTCCTTTTACCTGGCACACTCTCTATACCCTTCCTGAATCCATTCTCTCTTATCTGGTTGACTCTTACTCCACTTTCCAGATATCGTGTTTGGTATTACTCTTCTAAGTGGATCTTTTCCATTAATCTTTTCTAAAGCATTCTGTGTGGGTTTTGTTACATATTTCATCATCTATATAAATAATTATTCTCTATGCCAATTACCTAAAAACGTGAAATCTTCTCCATGAGGGCAAGAAATGTGTCAGCCACATTCAAGGCTGTATGTCAAAGATGCAGATATTTATTTGATTGTATTAAATTGGGGGATGGAGGGACACACGTTCATAGTGCATTGGTTTCTTGCAGACACACAACAGAAGACATACACTGGGGGGGACTCTTTGGAGCAAATTGATAACAGTGTCCGAACAAATTAGAATCTGTTCAAATACACAGTGTGTCTCCCATTCAAATGTATGTGCACTTTTCAGAACCTAATGTCACTTTTGCAAAGTTGCTTGGGGCCACCCTGCTTTCCTTGTCAGACTGAGTTCCAGTTGAGCTCCTCCTCTAAACAAAAGAACAGGGTTCTTCTAGTCTATACGTAAGACATCTGGTCATCACCACTACCAAATTTCCATTTGCTGAGAGACAATAAAGCATCCTAAAACATTTATTGAGCACCCACACTGTGCCAAGCACTTGAGCAGCGGCCCTCCCTTCAAAGAACTTATACTTTAGTTGCAGAAACATGAGTCAAGTCAGTGTACATTCCACACACCAGCATTTAGTAACACTTGTTCTGATACTAAAATGTTTAGCTTCCTGATGATGAAAAAAAGCTAAAACATATGCAAATTTTCTTTCTACTGAATCAACTTCTCCCTGATCAATGAGAACCATTTCCTACTGAGTGGATTTCTGTAATATGAGCTGAATCTTGAAATGCCCCAGAAGAAGGCTGGCTGGGAAGAAGACATATCTGCCTACCACCTTGTTGGGGGTGTGGAGGGAGCTCTGCCTGTGTTACTGCTGATTAATCCATGTCTCGGCTTTCAACTGCTTCACACTGCGCTCATTGTAACTTTAAATATTGATAACTAAGCTCATATATCACAGAGCAGAGGGAATGACAGTTTCAGTGCATAATGGCTAAAGCTTTCTACAATAATCAGATATTCAATAATTCATGAAAATATATCCCCCCAAATCAAATTGGAAGCTATTTTGTGTAATATATTATTTAAAATTCAATATTATAATGCACACAACTTCTCCTCAGCCAGAGGAGGACCATTTCAAAATGTGATTATGTGTGGACTCTATTTAAAAGTGACAATTTTGCTTTTCATTTGTTTAAAGGCTTAAGTGGAGGAGCTCAACCGGAACTAAGTCATCTGACAAGGAAACCAGGGTGGCCCCAAGCAACTTTGCAAAAGTGACATTAGGTTCTGAAAAGTGCACATACATTTCAATGGGAAACACATGTGCATTTGAACAAATTCTAATTTGTTCAGATATTATATCAATCTGCTTCCAAACAGTGCCCCCTCCCAAATTAACTATAATTTGTCATCATAGTAATATAAGTTGTGAAATCTCAAGTCTGAGGGTCAAAGATACTTCCACATTATCTTCATGGTATAGCCATTTCAATTTCTTTCAAAGCCAGTATACTATGCTTAATTCAAGAATATGGAGGAAAATTTTTCCTAAGTGTAACTTCCACCTGAAGTGAATTGGCTACCCATAATGAACAGACAGATGACTTTTTACAGCAGGGAAAAAAGCTTTTGTTAGACCAGTCCATCAAATTCAAGGCAAGAGACCTGGTTCTAAGCCCCTTCTGTCTCCTTAGGAGCTTTTAGCTACTGAAGGAGAATAGGGGACAGTGAGAGGACAGGATTAGTCCAGGAAGGAAAGGTCTGGTGTTTCCATAACTCAGATATAGTGGACGTTCCTGCCTCTTTACAGGCTGAGTGTTCATTTTAGGGGAGGGGTTATTGGCATGTGCTGGAAGGAGCGGCCTTGGAAAGTTTGATGTTTTAAGATTACCATTGGCGGGCTTCCCTGGTGGCACAACGGGTTAAGCGTGGCACTATGAAGCTATCCAGAGCCACTGCAGCATGAGTTCGATCCCCGGCGAGGGAGATTCCCACATGGTGCAGCAGACCTTTCCTGCCCTTGCCCACTGCTCCCCTCAGCAGTGTACTTTAGTAGATTCGCCTGTTCTGCTTCCTACTCTGTCTCTGGTGAATCCTCTCATCACCCCACACCTCTGGCCTTCACCCCATCTTGTATGCATAAATAAATAAATCATAAAAAAAGTTTGGAAAAAAAAGGATTACCCTTAGTTACTTCTCTCGTGCACCCTCAAACAGGGCGTCTTCATAACCTCTTAGACCCTGCTTTGACTAGTTTCTACTGGTGAGACACTATTGACCTTGCAAACACAAGCTAGCAAAACTCTCTGGAAAAGGAGGAGTGGGGAAGAGAACACAGAGCATGCTTTGACCACTCTTTGTGGACAGACTCAAATTTGGCAAGTTTCTGACCACAGTTTCAGAAGCACATCCTTAGAATTCTAGTTTCACATCATTTCCTTCTTGGAAGTACTCTTCCACTCATTTCTCCCGTATCTAAACCTTGCTTCAAGGAATATCTCACATTGAGTGAAGTCTTCCCCTGCTTTCCAAGCAGATAGAGCTCCCCCCTTCTCAGAATACATGGGGTCTTAATTCTCCAGCATGCACGTCATCGCACTAGCTAGCACATGTTAAGTACCCTTCCTCTTTCACACCCGGATTATTTAATTAGATGCTAGACCACCATGCTACCTCCCCATGTCACCATTGAGGAAATCGAGTGTCAGCAACATTCCATGAGTTGATCAAGGGCACATATCAGGAATAGAAGAGGCAGATGTTTGTGGTCAGGGTTTCCTGGTGCCTAGAGGGGTGTCAGGGCCCTACCAGAGCTCCATACCTGTTGAGTGATTGAATCAATACACAAACACCTGAGCATTCAACTGTGTCTATCTCCTGCTGTCTTCCTGTCCTGTAGCTAATATGGTTGGGAGAGAGCAGCAGCATTGTTTTAAATGAAAAGAGAGTGCTTGTGCAAGAACACTGGTGTTTCCTAAGTGTAGGACAAGTCCTACCCTTTAGAACAAGTGCTGAATATGGGACTTGGGAGTTCTGTGGTGTCCGGGCTCTGACAAAGTAGTATGACTTTGAACAAAGCTTCTGACATTTCTAGCTCTCAATATCCTCATCTATCGTAATGTCACTCTAACCTATAACAGGAAAATACCCCTGAGGTAGAATACAGTTGTGGCTAAAAACCGTAGGCTCTCGAGCATGAAGGCCCAAGGTTAGAAGTGAGCTCTGGCCTGCAGGACACAGGACACCAAGCAGGTAATTTAAAGTCAGTGTGTCTCCGCTTCCTCCTATAGAAAATCTGCCTATCAGTTGCTGCATAATGGGCCTAGAGTTTTATCTGGTTTGTTAAATGCAGATCCTATAAAAGACAAGTAAATGTAGCTCTCATCACTATTTCTGTGTACTTGCCATAGCATACCTCACACACAGTAGGTCCTGGAGAACATTTTCTTCCATTTTTTCACACCACCTTGAAAAATACACTTAACTGTAGGAACTCAGAGTTGCGCCTTTATTAAATTAGAATAACAAAGCTGACCTTTCTCCAACTAGCAGGGCTAACTGACATTTTAATAATATTTTCTACTCTAAGATGCCAATAACATGCACACAGTTCCAGAATTTGTAGACTGGAAAAGGCACACATCATCTTCAGTAAAAGAATATTAGAATAAGAGGCACAAACTCAAAGTTATACAGGAAGGCAAAGGAAAAAAAAATTAAATATCACAGATAAGGTGATAAAAAAGAATCTATATGACCCTCAGATTTGTATTGGCTCCTAGAAGAATAATAAGAAGAGGAAATATACAAAGGATAGAAAATTATGAAAAATGAACCTACTTCACAGAGTTCTGCCATAATTTTACCAGATACTGACTCCTTTATTTAATTTGATTACGTATTGCAATGTTTCCTGGCTACAGACATAGTGATGAACATAGAGGAAGAACTTAATTAATATAAACATCACCGTCATATCTTCCTTTATTGGTTTTCTATCATGATCCATGTGGTGCTTTCACTATTCATAATTATTTTATATTGTATCTATTTGATATACTTTGTGTTAAATATAATCTACTCCTCTCAGACATTTAGAACATGAGATTCAGCAAGGTCACCCACTGATCAGGGTCCCTCTGGCGGATGGAGCTGAGACCTGAATCCAGCTCACCAGTATACCTCACGGCCTCCCCCTCTCTAGGTCTTTGGCTACAGTTCTTGAAATGATTATGAATTTAGTGGATTAAAAATATTATTAAATTTGCCCTTCTACATAAGATTCCATTAGCATTATGAAAATATGCAAATTATTCATTTTAAACCATCTAAATAATAGCAGCCATATTTTTTTTTTGTGCCAGGAACACCAGCCTGATGAGATTGGACTGGCCCAGGGCTACAGAGGCCTGATCCAGGAAAAGAGGAAGAATAAAAATAGATATCCTGTAAAGAAGGGTATAGGGACCCACCCCAGGCTTTTAGAATGGTCTAAAAGATAGGCAACTGTTTATCCAGAAGAAATCAAGCAATTTCAGCCCCAAACATGGGCACTACTGCCAACCACACAATCACATTTACATGGCACAGTTTACACATCATGGAGCCTTTTGTTTTTCCTGCTGGTCAGCCACAAAGTATAAATTCTGAGTAATTCCTTTTCTTCTTCCACCTTTCCTTTATTTCTTCCTTCCTTCTCCAGTTATTTATTAAGCACTTAACCTGTTTCAAATACTTTTAAGTCTTTTGAACCATGAAACGATCACTAAGAAAGATATAAACACTGCCTTCAGCGAGCTTATGAGCTTGTCTTCTAAGGTAGACAATTAAGCAAGAAATTATAAAACATGTGATGTTACAAGTTGCCCATGAAAAAGTACTTAAATACTTCTTGAAAGACAATGACACCTGCATGGTAAATGGAGACAGCCTGATAAAGTAAATACTGTGTGCGTGTGTGTGTGTGTGTGTGTGTGTGTGTGCGTGCGTGCGTGTGCGCATGCACATGCACGCAGGGATGCCGAAGCAACATAAAGCTACATGCTCTAGAGAGAAAAAAGAACAAGCACAAAGTCTTGGCAGAAAAGAAAAATGTAGGTGAGAAAACTTCCTCAGTAATTTTTTTAAAATGTACAGTAAAGCTGAACATCAGATGCTCAGTGTGGACCAGACCGATTCAAGTCCAGATGTGAGGCTGGAGAGGCAAGCGGGATACAGAGCAGACCAGAGTAGTCTCTACTTCTTTCAGGGGGCAATAAGCGGGCACAGGAACTGCAGTCAGAGGGCTGTCACCATATTTGGTATGAAAACTCCAAGGGATGCCCCTGGAGGAGGACGGGCATCTACTGCAGAGCAAGGCTGGAGTAGGTGTGAAGGTCTGTGCGGAGGGTACAGGATACCATTGCAAAATGTTTCCCTAGAGGGACCAGGGAACTTTCACTCGGCAAAGCAGAGATCTCACAGGGCCCAATGCCCTGCACCATCTGTGATGCTGCCTCTGACTGAGACATGGATATATTGCTGCTGAACCCAAGAAGCACAATTAGAACCACTGAGCAGAAACCACAGGGAAGCTCGACATACAAGGATCTTTCTGTTGAGCAAAACAATGGATTTCTTCAGGTTGTCAGCTGGTTCTTCTAGTGGCTACCTACAGCAATTGCTTTGCCCTTGTTCCCACAATGATGTTGCCATGACAACTGTATACAAAAGCAGATATTGCGGGTCCTCAAGAGCCCTGCGGCTGTGAGAGAACACATCTCACAGCGACATAAACAGCAGCCCTAATTTTTCATGTTGGGAGTGTACATGGAGGGACCCAGAGGTCTTTTCTCCCCACCTTGAGCAAACCACTTCACGTGTCCTCCCAAAGCCACCAAGGTTCACTAAGCTTAAGAAGAGCCCCTCCCAGCCCATCCATTGGTGCTCACATTGGGCTCACCTGAAAGGCCAGTAAATAATATGGACTTAAATTTAAAATGAAGACCGACTGCCAAGTGTGCTCAGACTGCCACCATGAAATGCCCCAGGCTTGGGGGCTGAAACAACAGAAGTTGATTGTCTCACTGCTTTTTCATCCCAAGGTCTTTTTTTTTTTTTAAAGATTTATTTTTTATTTATACATACAAGCTGGGGTGCAGGCCAGAGGTGTGGGGCGGCGAGAGGGCTCACCAGAGACAGAGCGGGTAGCAGAACAGGCAGATCAGAAATACACTGCTGAGGGGAGCAGCGGGCAAGGCAGGAGACATCTGCCACGCCATGTGGGATTCTCCCTGGCCGGGCGTCGAACTCGCGTCGCTGCTGCCGACAGCTCCACAGCGCAGCGCTTAACCACTGCGCCACCGGGGAGGCCCCATCCCAAGGTCTTGGTTTCAATCACTTTGAGCTCTGCATCCTGCTTTCATCATCAGAAGTGCAAGCCACATGTCCGCCATGGTATGAACACCCCATGCTCTCTGCATCACTGACCTTGTCTGCTTCCCACTCCTCTCCAGATTTCCAGACCGTGTCAGACCATGGCAGGTCAAGCGGAGTTCCTCTCAGCCCCACATTCCTCTTGAATGTTTCACTGTCATTCCTTTTTTCTTTTTATTGTTATTTATATTTTAGATTTTGTATTCTCCTCGGGTAACTGACCACCAATTCACCCGTGACCCATCATCATAGTCCCTTGTGTCCTTTTCTACTCCATTTTGTGCCCTTCTCCTCCCCCTTCCTCGCTGAGTATCTGTCTCTTATTTGGTTTCCCTACATTCCTGTTATAAGTGAAGCCATTCGGTATTTTTCTCTTTCTTTCTGGCTTATTTCACTGAGCATGATCCCTTCTAGTTCCATCCATGTTGCTGCAAATTGCATGTGTTTATCTTTTTTGAATGCTGAATAGTATTCCATTGTGTATATGTACCATATCTTCTTGATCCAATCATCTATTTTTGGACATCTGGGTTGTTTCCATACCTTAGCTATTGTAAACAGTGCTATAATAAGCATACGGACCAATCTCTCTAATGAACACTGATGCAAAAATATTTAACAAAATCTTAGCCAACAGGATCCAACAATGCACCAAAAGATAATACACCATGACCAAGTGGGATTTATTCCAGGGACACAAGGAGGGTTTAACATCCAAAAATCAATTAATATAATCCGACACATCCACAAAAAGAAAAAGAAAAAAACATATGATCATATCAATAGAGGCTGAGAAAGCATTTGACAAAGTGCAACATCCATTTATAATAAAGGCCCTTGAAATCCTTGGGATAGAAGGAACATACCTCAACATAATAAAAGCCATATACAGGGGCCTCCCTGGTGGTGCAGCGGTTAAGAGCTGCGCTGTGGAGCTGTTGGCAGCGGCAACGCGAGTTCAACGACCAGCCAGGGAGATTCCCATATGGCGCAGCAGACCTCTCCTGCCTCGCTCGCTGCTCCCCTCAGCAGTGTATTTCCGATCTGCCTGTTCTGCTCCCCACTCTGTCTCTGGTGAACCCTCTCGCCGCCCCATGCCTCTGACCTGTTCCCTAGCATGCATGCATAAATAAATCTTTAAAAAATAATAAATAAAAGCCATATACAACAAACCCACAGCCAATATTATCCTCAATGGTGAAAAGCTGAAAGCCTTTCCACTAAGATCAGGAACAAGACAAGGATGTCCACTCTCACCATTGTTCTTCAATATAATCCTGGAAGTCCTAGCCAGAGCAATTAGACAAGAGAAAGACATTCAAGTAATCCAAATAGGAAAAGAAGAAATTAAACCGTCTCTATTTGCAGATGATATAATATATACACAAAACCCTAAAAACTCCATAGAAAAACTACTCCATAGAAAAAATGTAGACCAGTTCAGTAAAGTAGCAGGATACAAAATCAACGCACAAAAATCAGTATCCTTCCAGTATGCAAACACCCAATCTGAAAAAGACAAAATTAAGAGATCCATCCCCTTCAAAATCGAAACCAAAAAAATCAAATATCTGGGAATAAATCTAACAAAAGACGTAAAGGACTTATACAAAGAAAACTATAAAACACTGTTGAAAGAAATAGAGGACACAAGAAAATGGAAAGACATCCCTGCTCATGGATTGGAAGGATTAACATTATCAAAATGGCAATCCTACCAAAAGCAATTTACAGATTCAACGCTATTCCAATAAAAATCTCAATGATATTCTTCAAAGAAATAGAACAAATACGGATGAAATTCATATGGAACCACAAAAAACCCGCATAGCTAAAGCCTTCACCTTCATTTCTGACTGACGTTTGGACACAGCTGCTCCCCCTCACGCCCAGTTTCCTCTTGCTCCTTCAGGTATTTCAGGGAGTCCTTGGATGTGGATAAGGGTCCTTCTGTCTGCCCACTCTAATTTCAAGTCTCCCCTTTCCTTCTTCTCTCAAGAATGATTCTTTTACCGCCTATGATCAGACACTTCACTACGTGTTCTGTTTCCCTGGGCGAGGGTCAGCTTCCCGGGGTACAGACTGCAGCCACACAGGGCTTTGTGCCTGGAAGGGCCGGTGCTTGTTTTTGTGCTCTGCCTGTTACCTCCTTGAAATGTTTAATGCTTACTGAACACGACCCTGGAAATTGTATAGCCAGTGCCACTTGTTGCTGTCACGCACACTACTCCACCTTCTTTACTCACACCTCAGCTCCTCGCACACCGCTTTCCCCACGCTGTGATTGCTTTCATTATTTTGGGTACTTTCAGCATCTATGTAGCTCTATTCAGTATCTTAACCTCTTTGTTTATAAACTTCCTCAGCTCCCACAATCTCCTCTGCCACCTTTTAATGCTCCAGCAACAAGAATGCATCCTGGATCTTATCACCACCAAAACCCACTTCAGCTTTGAAATCTACATGATCAAGACCCCACTCTCTGGCTCTTGCCTCTAATTCTAGTTCATTGGTCTTAGGTTACCCCAACTCCAGCGATCCTCAGACTTCACCAAGATATCCATCCATTTGTCATATTATAGTAACTACTAAAGAATATAGGTAATAAAACGTTCCCCAAATTACTGAAGTTAACTGTGTGTTCCATCATGAACCTGTCTCCCTCCTTCTCCACCCTACAATAATCATTATCCTGAATGGTGTGTGCAACACATATTACTTTCATTTATACACTTCTGCTATGCAGGTTTCTCTTACTATTCAGGAACAGAACATTTTATGAAAACTTTCCTAAACCAAAGTAGCATGAAGTAAAGAAGTAAATACCATTAATTTATGTGGAAAAAATTTTCAAGGCTCCCAGATCCAAAATGTGCCTGCTGAATAACACATACAATCTAAAGTAACGTAACACCCAGCCAGCAAAAGCGGGAATGATGATGTGATACATACAACGCCATGTGAAGCAGAAATATGGTAGGTGCAGCGTAGTTTCACTCACCAGAATGGAGACAGCAGAGGGCACAATGGAAGGCTGAGAGGTGGTGACGATGGTGTGTTAGGTGGAGTGGTCCAAGGTCGAAGTCGAGGTCATACATCGTGATCTAAATGAACAATTACCAACAATTTTAAATTAAGCATAACACCTGCAGCAGATCGTTAAGCTTTTCTGATACCCTAGGATGTATCTTGCCAATGGATACACAAAATAAAGCTAGATAAAGCATGGATGCTTGCAACAGACAAGTTCAAAGCCATGGCAGCATGAGGTTGAGAATAGTTCCAGGGAAGGAGCGTGGTGGGGTCCCAATCTATGCTGCTTGGGGTGTGCTGCCCCTCTAGTGGCTGCTTGAAACAAGTGCTGAACCTTTTTTTTTTTAATTTTAACTTGGTCGTAAAAACAACAATTCACTTTGGATATTTTTCAGTTGGCAAAACCAGGTACTAAGGTAGCATTATAGTATGGGGCCTCCCCGGTGGCGCAGCGGTTAAGCACTGTGCTGTGGAGCTGTCGGCAGTGGCGACGCGAGTTCGACAGCAGGCCGGGGAGAATCCCACATGGTGCGGCAGACCTCTCCTGCCTCGCCCGCTGCTCCCCTCAGCAGCGTATTTCTGATCTGCCTGTTCTGCTCCCTGCTCTGTCTCTGGTGAGCCCTCTTGCCGCCCCACGCCTCTGGCCTGTACCCCAGCTTGTATGTATAAATAATAAAAAAAAAAAGGTAGCACTATAGGAAAACTGAAGTGCCATAAAGAACTTTCAAAAAGTGGAAGTAGCTGTATATGCTTATATCACAAGTTGTATTATTTTTTGTCATTTTTCACAACTTTTATTTTTCCCATTCAGCATCATGTATCTAATATTCACTTCTGTTCTTGTGAGTAGCTGTGTAATAGTTCATCTTCAATATATTTATCTAGGCCTGGAGTGTCAAGATAGTTGAATTTTTGCAGGCTCAATTTTACAAGACAATGTCTAATTGTTTGTTTTTCAAGGATTTTTATATCAACTGCATTCCCACCAAAAATGCATAAGTATTACCATTGATCTAAATTCTATACACTACTAAAATAATAGGTATAAAATTGTCTGGCTGTGGTTATCATTTTGCAGGTTCTGATTACTGAGGATAGGCATCTTTACCTAAGTTTACTACTTTACATTATTTTTTCCTATTTCATGAAATGCCTCCTCATGTTTTCTTATTCTGTTGAGTTACCTTTTTACTTAATACAGTTTATGTATTCAAGATACTTTCTTCAGCAGATATTTTCTTCCAGTTTGTGGTTTCTCTCAACTTTATGGTATCTCCTTATAACAGGGAATTCTTAATTTTAATGTGATCAAATAATAAGTCTTTTCTTTTAAGGAATGCTGATTAGGTCTTGTTTAAAACATTATTCTCTAGACAAAAATCATAAAGATATTCATGCAGAATTTATTTTAGAAAATTAAAGTTTTGACTTTCACATTTAAGGTTTTAATCTGGGATTGATTTTTTTAAAATCAGATTCATTGAAATATAATTTAGTGCAGTAAAATATATATCATATAAGTGCAGTGAATACAGTTGTTAGGAGTTTGACAGATTTTTATAGCCTTATACCTACCACAACAACCAAAAATAATAGAACAGCTTCATTGATGGAAATTTGTTTTTTTCTAGTTTTTGTGATAATGAGTAGAATTACTATAAATAGCTATGAACCCATTTTTCTGTGAACTTACATCTTCATTTCTTGGGGTGACTGCATTGTTACATCATGTTGTAATTATATATTTAATTTCCAAAATGCCATGTTTTTCCAGGGTATTTGTACCATTTTGCATCCCTACCAGCGTAAGAGTTCTAATTGTTCCTCATCTTCCTAAGGACCTACTTTTGTCAATTTGTATTTATCTTGGTTGTTTTAATAGATGTGTAGTAGTACTTATTATGTTCTAAATTGAATTTTCCTAATGACAGAATTTATTTATCATATTTTCTTTAAAGAATTTTTAAATTTATTTATGCATAGATGAACTGGGGTGTAGGTCAGAGGGGTTGGGGGTGAGTGATTCACCAGAGACAGAGTAGGAAGCAGAACTGGTGGATCTACTGAAATACACTGCTGAGGGGAGCAGCCAACAGGACAGAAGAGCTCTGCTGTGCCATGTGGGTCAGCTCCCTGGCCAGGGAAATCATGCCACAGTGGCTGGCTATTGCTTGATAGCACTGAGACTTTAACCCCTGTGCCACCTGGGAGGCCCTTATCACATTTTCATATGTTTGCTCGTCATCTGCATCTTATCTTTGGTAAAATATTTTCAAATCCTTTGTGGATTTTTGTTAAATTGGGTTGCCTATTTTATTAACATTGAAAGAGTTCCTTGCATATTTGGAATGACAGACCTTTATTAAATACACACACACACACACACACACACACACACACACACACACACACACATAAATTATTCTAAGACTTGAATTATTATTTCTTTAATAGTATC
Source organism: Scalopus aquaticus (assembly GCA_004024925.1). NCBI lineage: Eukaryota > Metazoa > Chordata > Mammalia > Eulipotyphla > Talpidae > Scalopus > Scalopus aquaticus. Next base: position 9,297 of record PVIJ01017687.1, on the reverse strand, counting down.
TTTAGAAGAGCTGATTTAAATATTGCTGGTTTGTTTTTTCTTTCACAGCTTATGTTTTTGTATACTGTTTAACAAATATTTGCTGAATCCAAGATCAAAAATATTCTTATATTTCTTCTGATTTTTTTCAGGTTGATCAATTTTGAGGTTTTTTTTTAAATGTGTTATCAGGTATGGATTTAGCTACTTCTATTTTTGCATACAGATATCCAGTTTTCATAGCATCAACTGAAAAAAGAAATTATTTTTTCTCCGCTCTCTTTGCAAATATGTTTAAAATAAATTAAAACAAATTTTCCCTTAAGTGAAATGATATATTTGGAGCTGCTTCTGCACTTTCTAATAGTGTTTCATTGGCCCATGTCCATATTCTTCCACCAATACCAGCTAAAGCTTAAGCAATAAAATCAGGTAAGTCTAGAAACCTGGTACTGTAAGTCACCAACTGTGTCCTTTTATTAAAAAAATACTATTTTGGCTCCATTGCTTGCCTATACAAATTTAGTTTGTTAGTAATGTTCTAAATTGAGCTTTGTGTTGAAAGAGAATATAAATTTCAAGAAATTCTTAAATATTTAGTATTTTAACTCATGAGCAGAGTATATTGTTCCATTTCTGTAGGCTTTCTTTTATTGTTTCTTTGTTCACTAATATTTTGTTGCCTTCCTTGTTTATAATTCTTAGGGATTTTTTTCAACCAAAAAAATAAAACCATGAAGAGAAAGATAGTAAAAGATCCATTACAAACAATCTGTTTATACACAATGGTGGAGTTGGTTAAAAAGTCTAAAACCTGTGGGGTAGACCATTAGGAAGGGCAGGGCTATCAGGAATCCATGAGAATGAGCTGAAGCTGCTGTCCATATGGGGAATTTTCCTTCTTGAGAAAAGTCTCAAGTCGATTTTAAGGCTTTTCAACTGATTGAATAAGGTACACCTACATTATCTACAACCTGCAATCTAAATTGACAGTCTAGAAACTTGGAGACCCCAGCATCAGAAAAGTGAATCTCATCTGTATCCTATATAACCTAAGATAAGAGTGTCACTAAGAACATTTCCATTAGCAAAAATCAGATTAAAGGTGATTCCTATACATTTCTGCACATAGACTCACCTATTTCGGTGATTTTAAGATAGGAGCCCAATAAATTAAGAGAGTGAGGCATAAAACAATCACAGAATCTAATAGATAATTGAGGACCATCACAGGACTAAGAAATATGAGCATAAGGACTACTTGGTGGAAATAGAAACATGACAAACATGTAATTTACAGTAAAGCATAGGTTAGATATCTAGTTTATAGTTTTTGGGTTCTCCATTTTGTGCCATTAGTCCATATTTACTTGATGACTTCTTGCTATAAGTTTAAGAAATATATGTACAATTTTTGGACCAACAAATCCAACAATTGACATGCAAATAGTAATTGTCAAACCCATAAATCAATCTCTGAAGCCCTAAAACTTTCACCAGGATGAAAAATGGTAACAATTGCTAGCATTCAAGTCATATTCTCCAATTTTACCTTTATGTATAGGAATATCACAAAAGGAAATATCACAAGGAATATCACAAAAGGAAAAAAATTATCCAGAGGATAATGCCATTGGTCATAGAGGAAAGTGAACAAATTAGTTTTTTTGAGAGAATAAAGGTGAAAAAAAGAAAATCTCTTCACTGTCAGGAGACAGTATTTTTGCAACTACTGTTAAGGATTATTTCAGTATTACACAAACTAATCTTCTGTATGTGTACTTTTTCCATTTTCATTTTTGTAGTATCCTGCTCCTACTCTCTGACTGCATATTGGTCATGTGAGGAAGTAGGAATTGGGCATGGTAGATAATTTGTTTATATTAATAGGTTCCTAGACTTAAAGTCTATCAAAATAGGATACAAAGTGATCCTGTACCTTGGACTGGATGTACCTTAAATAAGTTCTCCCATAGGTAGACAGTGGTTTTGTAGAGTGTACAGGGATACATGTGAGGCCAGATTTCTGTGCCATAGAGAACACAAAATTTCCCTCAGCATGCAAATATTCTTATTGTTAATATTAGATTTCCTCTCCTTAGCATGGTTCAGCTAGGTACACTACTGTCCTCCAAGACATTTTATTTCCTAAACTCACTAATAACTAGCTGTCACTATGTAAATAGGCTTAGACTAATGGAGTGTAAGTGGAAATAATTTGTACAATTTCTAGTTCATCTCCTTCAACAACAAAACTGTTTCTTTTAACTCCCCTTACCTTTCTGCTGGTTGGGAAACTGCAATGAGTTGTTCCTTGGATCTAGAGATTAAAAACACATTTTGAGAAGAGCAAACTCAATAAACTGGTCTAGATCCTGAATAATCTCACTAGAAAGAACCACCTAGCCATCTCTGGACTATTAAATCAGAGAAAGAAAGGCATATTATTTCATTAAAACTACTGGGATAAGGCAGGATTTCAATTCTGGTAAACAATATGTAGTTCCTATGAGACAAACCATTCCTTAGCTGACACTTAAAAACTCTAGAAAAATTAATTAGAAAATCAGCTACATGAAGGTACTATTGAGTGAAATAATGATGATATAAGAAGGACACTGAATGTTGGGAGAAAGTAATAGGGTTGAGTAGGAATAGGTGAGTTTCCTGGTATGGCTTTTTGCTTAGAGATTGCCCCCAGATGTCATTCAGTGGGGAGACTAAGACTTGCATAGAAACTGACAGGTTTATTGGCTTGAATAATCAATAATACAGCATACTTTGGAGCAACTACAAGGTCAGAAAGTGTGAGGGACAGCCATGGACAGGAAAAAAATGAGGAAGAAGGAGCTACGTATTCTATTTTTTTTTTATAGATTTATTTATTTATACATACAAGCTGGGGTACAGGCCAGAGGCGGGGGGGCGGTGAGAGGGTTCACCAGAGACAGAGTGGGGAGCAGAACAGGCAGATCAGAAACACACTGCTGAGGGGAGCAGCGGGCGAGGCAGGAGAGGTCTGCCGCACCATGTGGGATTCTCCCCGGCTGGGTGTCCAACCCACATCACATGCTGCCGACAGCTCCACAGTTCAGCGCTCAACCGCTGCACCTCCAGGTAGGCCCAGAAGGAGCTACATATTCTGTGTAAGAAATCTTCCAAAATATTTCGCTAAATCTTGAACAATGAATATACTGATGAGACCTGTAGCAAACAAGCTAAAGATCTCTTTTTCTGTCTCTCCATCAATATCTAGATAGATATAGATACATACGCATACTAGGATTCAGAATGTGGAGTATGAGTTCAGATGACTCAAATACCAGCTAAAACACAATAATGCTAATTATAAAAATTAATACTTTTTAAATAAACATAAGATAATCCAGACTCTTGGCAACATATTAATGAAACTATCCAGGATCCAATCTAAAGTTATCAGTCATATAAGAAATAGGAAATTATGATTCATATTAAAGAGAAAATATGATTAATGGAGACTAATCTTGAGAAGCTACTATAACTCAGTTCAAGGACATAAGGGAATATATTACAATGAATGAAAAAAATAGAACATGTTAACAGAAAAATATAAACTATAAGAAGTCCTAAGTGTAAACTGTATAATTTAAAGTGGTAAAATCAGAAACAAAACACAAAATAAAAAGATAGGAATAAAAACAGAATAGGAGTGAAGATGATCAATAGAAATTATCAAATATGAGGAAATATTAAGAAAATAAATAGAATCTCTGGATTCTCTTAGGGAAACCTCCAATGATCCAACGTACATATAATTGGCTTCCTAGGAAAAGTGCAAAATTGGGGCAGCAAGAAATCTGAAGAAACAACACTTTAAGTTCTGTTTCCAAATTAATTGAAAATATATTATAAAGAGTCCAGGCAATATCAAGCAGAAAAAAACAGAAAGGAAATAACATTTAAGTACAACATGATTGTGATTAAAATAAAAAGTAAATACACATTTTTTTTAACAGTCAAAAAATAAGTCACCTAGCATAAAGTAACACATTTTGAATGGTCACTGACTTCTTATCAAAAACAACCAAATGGTATTTTTAAAGTGCTAAAAGAAAAACAAACAAACTTAAAACCTAGACTCTTAAATTCAATAAAGCTGTTTGTCAAAAATAAAGGTAAAACAAAGTATTTTTAAGATAGAAGGAAATTAAGACAATTTGATGACAGAAAATATGCACCAAAAGGAACCTTAGAGGAAGTTATTCAAGCTAAGATGAAATAATAGCAGTTAGGGATCTGAATTTCCAAGAGGAACAAAAAGCAGTGGAAATGGAAATTACAGTAGTAATTACCAAATAATATATTTTATCTTAAAATGTTAATTGACAGCAAATATATATATTTAAAACATTTAAATGAGTGATTTATTATGTGAATAAATGTAATATGTAGGTGCATACATACATACACACATATATAAACACATATACACAAACTAAATCCTATAGGATGGGAGTGGGTGAAATGGACTTATATTTGTTGAAGTTTCTTATATATTGTAATTGTAGTAGTGCCTCAGTAACTTAGAAATTAACAGAGATAAAAGTAAAAATAAACAGTGAAAATTTAAGGGTGCAAATTATAATCTCTAGCATGGTGAATTCAATTTTGGGGGCTGCTGCACAAAGTTTCACAACTGGGTATCTTAAATCATCAGAAATATGTTATCTCACAGCTTATGAGACTAGAAGTCAGAAATCAAGATAAGGGAAGGAGTCTTCCTTGCCTCTTCCAACTTCTGGCATTCCTTGCTTTGTACATGGATAATCTGCGTCTTCACACTGTCTTTCTCTGTATAACAAATCCTCCCCCCCCCCTTTTTTTTTAAGGAAAACAATCTTACCTGATAAGGGTCTAACCTAGTGACTTTAACATGGCCATCTTACTCTAAAATAAAGTCACAGGAATTAGGACCTCAACATCTTTTTGAAGGGCACAATTAAATACATAACCAGTAACCACTAAAAATCACTGTGTGTGTCTATATATATGGACACAAAGACATAGGTGGATATACACACATTTTGTTGGCTAGATATTGTTTAAATAATGGTATTTTAGGATTTTTTCACATCAAAATTAACATGTACCATAAACATTACAGTTATTCAGTTATTATTATCATCTTCATTTCGCTGATGAAATGCTAAGGTTTTGGTAAATTAAATAGCCTAGTCAAGGCCTCATATCTACCATGTGGGTTATGTTCTTTGTGATTTCAAAGTATGCACTTTTAATCAATGATTTGCATTTTCTATTCTTTAGCTTCAGTGACTTATGAGCAGTTAGCTCAAGGTCACAGGCCTGGGCACAATGAACTGAAACTGGAACATAGGAATTTGGGTTCTCAGACCATAGGTCCTTTCACAATAGCAGTCTGCTCCTTCTCTTTCTCAGTTTGCAGAGACCTGTAACAATAGATCTCCAAAGGGAGCTCATGCTTAACAAAGTTGATTAATTTTTCAAAGGAGGTGACAGTCACCATTGATATAATTCACTTGGACTTCCAGTAGGCTTTTGATACAATGCACCTCAAAGGCTAATCCATAAGGTTAATGTAGAGAGGGTTGGTGGAGAAACAGTCAATTGGATAAACATTTTACAATGGGTATAGTAATGGAGAGCAAAAAGGTCTATAGAGAGTGACCTTGGCTCAGGTGAAAAAGATTAATCAATGCCAAGCTTCATCTAACTCATGCATCAGTTACCTGGAAATGTTAAAAATGTGCTCTGTTTGGAAATACAGCTTTTGTTGGGGACAATCAACACAGCTTTTTTTCCTTTTTAAAAAAATACCTTTTTTAATATATTGGAAAACCAAGCCTTAAGTGACCAAGCGGTAAGGTGACCAAGATACTCTAGTTATTAAGTAATAAATGGGTACACCAGAATTTAAATTTTGGTCTGGTTAATTCCAAACTCTAAACCACATTGCTATATTAATTTCACATGTCCTTTTTTTCTTATAGGGAGCATGATTCTTCTCAGGGTAGACTGCTTACAGAACTAGATTCCCTGCATGTCTTCCAAGGGTAATCACCAAGGAGAAATATTCACTTCAGTGATATCTTCTTAAAATTTTTAAGAGAAGATCCAATGAATATAAAAATGGATGGGAGATCTGGAATAAGATCCAAAGAAGGTGGCTTGGCAAAGAAGGTGGCAGGGAGAAAAATCTATTATTCTGGTCTTTTGAAGACCCTTTTATACCAACCCCTCCTTTCTTTCTTTTTTTTTAAAGGTTTATTTTTTTTTTTTTACACATAGATGCACTGAGGTGTAGGCCAGAGGTACAGTGGTGAGAAAATTCACTAGTGGGGAGCAGAACAGGCAGGTCTACTGAAATACACCACCAAGGGAAGCAGCAGGTGAAACAGGAGAGGTCTGCTGTACAATTTGTGGGTCAGCTCCCTGGCTAGGGATCAAGTTCAGGCTGCAGGGGTGATAGTGTGACAGCACTGAGAGAGGCCTCATACCAGCCCTTTCAAAGTTAAGATTTAGAAGAGCTGATTCTAATTCTGAGTCACTATTTAATTTATGTGTTGCCTAGGACCGGGTTATTCCCTTTTCCAGGTCTTGATTTTTTTAAGTGTAGAATATGATCCAGATTATCTCTAGTGCCCGTGCAGCTATAAAATTTTAGAATTCTGTGATCAGATGTTTCTAGGAGTACACCACACTTCCTTTCTGCTGGAAAAAGACAGGAGTAACATCTTGGACAAATAAAGCAAGTTACTTGGTGATTATTATAGTCAAACTCCTTTCTTTTTCAGTTATAAGAACATATCTATTCAAACCTTGAACATGTATGCCTGGGGCCACAATCTCTGACTTATCAGCCATATTAGAGTTCCTGTCTTTTTTTATTTCCCTTCTAAATGTTCATCTACTTTCCACCTCAACACATCATTTCGAGTTGAAAGAATAACAATTGAGGATGACACGAAAGACAGTCTATGGTCATGCTTGTCATGAAAGAATGAAGTGTTAGCTCCGAAACAAATCATAGAACAGATACAGGCAGGATTACAAATAATTTTTTTTTTTTAATGAAAAAGTCAGTCCCCTCTGCTACCACTAATTTTCCTGTTTGACCAAGTATGTGGCGCTTTACTTAAACAAGAAAGTTTCTAACTAAGAAGACAAGGATCACACATCTAGGCATCATTGGTTATTGAAATCTTTTAATCCCTCATTAATATTTTTTTATTTAAAGAGGGAATAGTATTAATTTGTATCAGATTCATCTAATCCAGGATTCATGCTCAGAGAGTCTTATAGACCCTCTTTACTTTGGCTACTAGGAAACTCAAAATTGAGTTTTCGATAGCCTTTGTATGATTTTCCTTAGTTTAAATGAAAAAAATTCATAAGCAGTTTATTGGTCTATACAGATTAAACGCTTCTACTGGCATACAAAATGTCAGAGGACAGGCTATGCTGGATGGCACTGGGAGGTCCACATCCACAGAGTCATCAGAACTCTGCTTCCTGTGCCTTGCTGATTTTGTGGCAGTGAGCCCACATTTTCATGGATCAAGAGGCATGCTAGAGATCTAATATCACAAAAGATGATAAACAGAATGTGAGAGTGGCTGTTGGGGTAGGCATCGCGAGTCTCTGTCAAGGCCTGTTTGGGGAGTTTTATGTTATAACAGACAAACTAGCACAGTACATTTTCCATTCTTCCCTCTTCCTTTCATTTCCCACATACATTTAAGAATCTGAAAGGTGCTGGGGGCTTCCCCAGTGGCACAACAGGTTAAAGCGCAGCACTGTGGAGCTGTCGGCAGCTGTTGTGTGAGTTCGATGCCCAGCCAGGGAGATTCCCACATGGAGCAGCAGACCTCTCCTGCCTCGCCTGCTGCTCTCCTCAGCAGTATATTTCGGTTGAACTGCCTGTTCTGCTGCCCCACTCTGTCTCTGGGGAACCCTCTCACCACCCCATACCTCTGGCCCGCACCCCAGCTTATATGAATAAATAAATAAATATTCATAAAAAATTTTAAAAAGAATTTGAAAGGTGCTCACTTTATTTCTAAAGCCAGGGAAGGGGACAGTCTAAGAATGGAAATGTGTGTCACAAATTGAGTTAGGTAATACTTACAGATATGTGAGAATCAGATTTCTCAGTTATTCCTTGGCTTTCTAATTGTAGGAATATAAAAAGGGTATAGCTAGTGCGATCAAGGACCTTTCGTTCCCCTGTGTTTCCATTGGAGGGAGCAATTTCTTCTCATTGTATTCCTTTTCCTACCCAAGATGATTATGAAATGTCATGTGTAATTTATTAAAGAAATACTCAACTTAGCTAAGATCTTTTTAATAGAAAGAAAATGAGGCACCAATAATTGAAATGATATGTTGAAGATGACGAAATAAGTTAAAGACAGACATCTGCCGATCATTGCACTCTAGCAAAAGAACATAAAGTTAAGACAGTTGTTCAGCCACGAAGAATTCATATTTCTGGGATCAAAGCCCCTTCCACTTACTTGCTATGGGCTTTTGGGCAAATCATTAAAGTCTTTGTACCTCAGTTTTCTCTTCTGTGAAATGAGATTATTAATGGAATCAATTTCAAAGGGCTTGGATAAAAATTAAATGAGATCATTTGTGCAAATCATTTAACAGTGTTTGACTTATACTTAGTGATCATTAACTATCAAGAAATGATAGTGGGGAGGACACGCCCCCAAAACATGGTGGCGAACAGACGCTAGAATCAGGCTCTCCTACAAAAAATCGATTTATGGAGAAAAATATCCCTAACTTTGAGAGCTGTCTCGAAGAGAACCGGATACCCTACACAATACAATCAACCCTGAGGGTACTTTGGACTTAAAAATAAACTGAAGAGTCGGAGTAAAGAGAAGAGAGGGGACATCTAATTCCACACAAAGGAGGAACAGAGAGGAGAGATGGGCGGACCAGCTTCCCCTGAGAGCCACTGAATACAAGGTTAGAAGCTGCAGTGAGGTCGGAGGGCTCCGACCAGCCGACTGGGAGTGCGAGCCCCACTCCCCAACCCCACGACCCCCCTCTATTCCCTGCGTGGCAGTCCTAAGGAGCAGGAAAGTGGGAGGGTCACAGTGTCCCATCCCCCACCTGGGGCTAGGTAACATCTCAAAGGGGAGAAAGTCCAAGCAAGAAACATCCCCCACTGGTTGCTAGGTGATACATTAGCCAGAAAAACCAGTTGGGCTGGAAAACCTCGTGCGGAGACCACCTCTTTCTGGGCTTTAGAATGCAAATGAATAGGAGGGGAAGGATGGA